>JAJOZX010003050.1:342500-380000 GCA_023014485.1 Bathynomus jamesi | reverse complement strand
ACTAAAGAAAACAAAGAAATAATGATATCAATATTTATGGATTTGAGTAAGGCGTTTGATGTAAGAGACCATAATATTCTACTTAATCAATTATATTGTTACGGCTTTAGAGAAGCAATCAGTGATTGATTTAAAAGTTATTTGTCCAGTAGATATCATTTTGTATCACTACGAGTAAATAAGGTTTGTTCAACTAAAGCGCTTGTCAAACGTGGTGTGCCACAGGGCTCAGTTCTGCGTCCACTGTTATTTTTATGATATACTCGTATATAAATGACCTTCCACGTTCATCTGATATACTGAACTTCATATTGTTTGCAGATGATACAACCGTGTCTTTTTCTTGCAAAGATGTTAATTCAGCTAAGAATATATTTAATTCAGAATTTATCAGTGTAATGAAACTGTCCACCACCAATAACCTCCTCCTAAATACCAGTAAACCAAATTTAATGATTTTTACTAATAAAGGAAGTGTGTACACTGTACAGTATCTTGATGAACTTAATGTTGACGAAATCGCTGTAAAGGAGTGTACTTAACAAAATTTCTTGGTGTAATGCTAGATAAGAATTTGCAATGGAGTGATCATGTAAATTATATCGCGAAAAAGATTTCAAGGAGCGTTGCTATAATGTTTAAACTTAGAAATGTAGTCCCTAAACAGGTTTTATTGACTCCTTATCATACTGTTGTTCTTCCTTATATAACGTACTGCACCCTTGCTTGGGGAAACTCCGCTAACAACGCTTTAAACAGTATCTTTGTCATGCAAAAAAGAGCAATAAAGTTATTATCTGATGTTGATTTCCTAGATCACTCTAGTGCAGTAGTACTTATTGGGCGGCTCGCGAGCCAAATATATATATAGCGCATTTGGCTCGCGAGCCGCGCAATGAGTACTACTGCTCGAGTGCATTATTTAAAGAGCTAAAACTACTAAAACTCGATGATGTAATCAAACTGGTACATTTTATTTTTATTTACGAGTGTAAGAACAAAATCATTAACTTATAATGGGTAAATAGATATTTTGTAACTCATCAAGAAATCCACTCGTATCAGACCAGAAATAGATCAAAGCTCGTTATACCTCAATTTAGATCGTCTTCATCTCAAAAACTATCTATTTTCATTGGATTGAAATTATGGAATGATTTAAATGCTGATATAAAAAATATTGTGAATGTAAATTCGTTTAAAACTAAGTTGAAATCCTGATTAATAATGGCATACAAATAAAAATCTAGGATTAATGTCCATTATTATTGTTTATTCATTTCTCGTGTGTAATCTAGGATTAAAGATACATTACTCGTGATTGTTCAATTCTTATCTCATGTATAAATACAACCTTCAATAATGACCTTGCATTTGTCATATCGATAATAATAATTTAAGATTAATACATACGAGTACCTTAATTATTAATAATACTTATTCAGGAGTTATTTATTATTAATAATAACTATGTTTTATTTTTAATAAGAGCCCAGTAAAGCCTAAAGCATAAGGGTCAAATTAAATACAATAATAGTCGAGCTTCACAATTATTTATGTCATTGTAAATTGTAAAACCAATCTATTTATTTTTGTTATTAATAAAGGTAATTAAAATGAATTGAATTCAATTTAATTCAAAAGGATGCCCCGACTTGCCCCGTAGCTCAATGGTTCCCGTGTCGGGCTCTGGGCGGTGAGAGTTTGAGTCAGTGGCGACCACCATATTTAGTTGTGGGCCCCTGCGCGAGACAGATTTGGGGCCCCCCTGCCCGACACAACACTCTAATTTGATTATATACTGGCACCAGTTTGATTATATACCTTCTGACCGGGGCTAAAAATTTATTCAAACCGAGGTCTGTAGGTAATGAAGGCACGTAACAGCATTTATTAAGCAAACGCACATCATACAAACGAAATACGCATCAAAATAGCAAATATTGAGACGGGAGTAAATACTTTGAATCACTTTAACATATTGCTTCCCAAAGCATTCGGGAAGCAATATGTTAAAGTGATCCCTCCTGGGAAGCAATATGTTAAAGTGATATACACTGGGAAGCAATATGTTAAAGTGATATACACTGGGAAGCAATATGTTAAAGTGATATACACTGGGAAGCAATATGTTAAAGAGAGGTTCCTGGGAAGCAATATGTTAAAGTGATCCAATACTTTGAAATGTATATAAATAATAAATACATCTTTTCCTAATTTAGAATTAAATACAAAATACAAAATTACGGTTAAAAGAGTATAATTAAATTCTAAATACATTATTTGAAAATACATTTTAAGTTTAAATACATCATGACAGATAACACCGGTCTGCATGAAAATCGATTTCTTTATTTTGAGTTGTGATTCTGAAACAGTTCGCTGCGCTGAATTCAAAAATGCTACCAGTTTTTTTCTATCACCCACAGTTTTAAAGTTATTAGCAAAACAATTTTGGGGCGTTTTGTAATTTTTTACCTTTTTTATCTTTAATTAATTTCGTTTTTTTCATATTTTTCAGATAGATAATTAATCTTAACTCACGTGACAGGTTTACAAAACAAGCTTACAACTTCAATTAATATGTAAAAAAAATATCAGTCACAACTGCGAGTAATATTTTAAAATTTCTCTTCCTTTAGTTTGAAGAACAAACTCGTCACTAATATTTGGGATGTCTACTTTTCGCGTTTGTTTGTTCTCTATTGGAAGAACAGCTCATCCTGAAAGTCCTAAGGTATGTCTCGATTAGCTTCAGTTTGGAAAATGACCGTTCGGCTGTTGCGACGGTAACGGGTAGAGCAAGAAATAGCATAAAAGCCAGGTAAATATCGTGAAAACTTGGCAAAAGAGGGTTATTTTTAATTACAAACAGTGTTGCCAAATCAAAGAGAGATAATATTTCTTTTATTTCCTCTTTGAACAATGAACGATAGGGATGGGCGTAATTGATTACTTCTAATAGATTACTTCTAATAGATTACTTCTGATCGATTACTTATAATCGATTACTTCTAATCGATTACTTCTAATCGATTACTTCTAATAGATTACTTCTGATCGATTACTTATAATCGATTACTTCTAATCGATTACTTATAATCGGTTACTTGTAATCGATTACTTATACTCGATTACTTCGATTATTTTTAAAAATTCTCCACTAATCGATTACTTTCGTCGCTAATCGATTAGTCAAACGATTACTCTTAGATTTACAATAATAAGATAAATGATCGTTTTTCATTTCATCACAAACTATTCAATGTACTTTTTTTACAACTATTTAATTATAGATGACTTACGAATCATTGAATAAAAAAATACATATGAAAATAGTTAGCATCCTCTACCTCCCTATGGAGTGGAGGACTGGTCTGCAACAGCTGGAAGTATTCTCTTCGACTATTTTTCCGACTTGTCGGCAGGCAGTGGCCAGCGGATGGTGATGGTGTCTTTCTTTCTCTCTTTCTGGATGAATTTTTAACCCACGAGTGATAGGTTCTGCTACTTACTTAACCCCTTATTCTCTTCTTTTAACCCCTTACTTTCTTCTTTCTCTCGGGCTAACCTTAGAGTGGATCTTATGGTTTTTGTTAGCCTTAGCTTCTGTAGATCTGTAGATATTAAAAGAACCCGGTGTAACCTTTATCAACCAAGATTAAACTGTACTCCATTGCAAGGCACAGTAATCGATTACTAAGCGATTACTCACCCTAAAGGTAATCAGTAATGACGATTGCTCAAACTACCTGGTATCGTCCATCCCTACTGAACGAAAGGACAATAACTGATTTGGAAATCCGTTAGGAAGATCCTCTGAATTAGGCTGACCATATTTCCTTGGGACAAAAACGGGACATTGGGATAGCAAAAAAGGGACGGGGGTTATGTAATATTCTGTATTCATGAAAAAGTAAGTACATAAACATATTGAGCTTACAATTATTCTTCAGTGACAGAACCCATACAAAAACCCATACAAAACGGTACTGTCCCGTTCAAAACGGTACGTATGGTCAGCCTATCTGAATACATGTTTGACAAAGATGCCGCTGATTTACATAGATTCTCGTGCGTGATACTATCCAAACTCAATTTATCACACAAAATTTCTAAAATTATAACTATAAACACAACCAAAATTATAACTATAGATATATTGAATTGAATTGAATGACCTTTATTAATAATAAAATAAATACATTGGTTTTGCAATTTACAATGACATAAATAATTGTGAAGTTGGACTATTTATTTTATTTAATTTGGCCCTTAAGCTTTATTATATAACAATGGGCCTGTGGACATGCGCACTCGCTAAATCGCCTTACCTTTGTTAAAGCGCTTTAAGGTTTTCCACCATTTTTTGTGTCATGTCCACAATTCTATATAGAATTCTGTATAACTTCTTTGTATGGTTATACGTCCTCTTTATACGAAGGTTCGAAACTTCTCCAAATTAGGCGAAAGTGAGAATCTTAATAATTACATTGAAATAAAGCTTTTGAATTAATGACATACTGTAAATACATTTTTTTTTACCAATATAGTTTATTCATAGATACAAAGTATATTGTTTTTTATGATGAGGGCTTGGTAGGACTCCTAAAGCTGAGTTCGCTCCCAGCTGCTGGCATCTTGTGGGGTTGGGCCGGTCACGCACCCTGTTTCTGCTGTGGGTCAGGTGACCCTTGGGGTACATCCTGATGTAGTGGAAAATGAGTTTCCTGAATGTTACCTTTACTCGTTAACAGTCAACATTTAAACCAACTGAGGGTATGTTTCAGTCAATTGAGGGTATGTTTCAGTCATTTGAGAGTGTGTTTCACTGATAAGCATACCTAATTTTAGTGTGCAGTGGTAACCAGTGCGCAGTAATAATTTAAATTTGTGCAGTGATGAATTAGGTTCTATATCCGATATAGAACCTAATTTATCACTGCACAGATTTTCAATTTATCACTACACAAATTTAAATTATTACTGCGCAAATTGGTTATCACACTAAGATTAGGTATGGTGATAAGTGTACATTCCAAGCTGTATGTTTAATAGGAATTCCAAAAGAGTAAAATGTTAATTTGATTTCGTTTGTAAACTTACGATTTAGTTCTGTTTCGAAATTCAAAATCCTTTTTTTATTTTCATGGTTTTTTAATGGAGGCATTTCCTATATTTTATAAATCTTATGATGTATTTTATAAATAAAATGAGAATAAAAATTTTATTACCAAAGTTTTACCGCCTTTGTGGACTCCCAGAATTCAAAACTGGAGCGATGTTCACCAACAAAAGTTGTTGAACATAAACAATGCTCATTAAATCATTAATTTTGAATATAATAATCTGAAACTTGGTGTACTTATATACTCTTTACATAGTTTTGCTCTTTATGAGTTTCATTATGAATGGTTAATAAATGTTGATTTCATGGCTGTTTTCAGGAGTGAACCCCTTTTTTTTGGTGGACGGTGTATATGTTACAGGGAATCTGTGTAACTAAGGATTTTATGAAATCCCTAAAATGTTCAGGGATTTCTTGTATGGTTTAAGTCGTGATATTTTCGTTAAACCTAGGGGAAAATTATTGAATGCCCGATTAGGTCACCTGTACGCCCTTGACGATTGGTTAGGTTAAGTCGTGATATTTTCGTTAAACTAACGAAAATATCATCACTTTACCTTACATAAAATCCTTGAACATTTTAGGGATTTCATGAAATCCCTGGTTACACAGATTCCCTGTAATATATATATATATATAGGATCTTTTAAACTATTCCCCCTCCAACATACTCTTTTCAACAATCACCGCCCCAATGTTGATCTTTTCAACTATATCCCCCCAAAGTTTAAACTCTGCAAATTAACCAAAATAAGATAAGAAAGATAAGAAAACAATAACAACAAATTTATTATTTTTGCAAACATATAATAAATAGAGAACCATTATTTACATAGGAAAAAATTTGAATGCCCAGTTAGGTCAACTGTACACCCTTGACGATTGGTTAGGTTAAAAAATCGGTACTTACGTATTAACGGGGGGCCACCACATATAGATGATTGGTTAGGTTAAGTTGTAATATTTTCGTTAGTTGAAAATATAAATTTTTGAAATATAAATCATTGTAAATATTTAAAAAAAACATTGCTATTTAAAAAAATATGATGTATTAGAAATTTTCAACTAACGAAAATATTACGACTTAACCTAACCAATCATCAATATGTGGTGGCCCCCGTTAATACTAAGTACCAAAAAATCTTTATTCAGAATACAGTTTACTTCAAACAGAGGAATAGCTATACAATAGTTGATGTAACCTTCATATAAATAAACTATCCTTATTTGAATAAGTCGTTAAAGCGTGAAATCGTTTAAGGCAAAATCAATGGGATTCACTTTATTTATTAGAAATAGTCTGAGATTCTGGGAAAACAGATCACTTTGGAATATCCTAAAATACGATCCTATAAATATGGTTCCAGATTCATGCATATTCACTCCAAAAAATGTTATGAAGCAAGCTGTTAATACCGATATGAAGCAAGCTGTTAATACCGATATGAAGCAAGCTGTTAATACCGATATGAAGCAAGCTGTTAATACCGATATGAAGCAAGCTGTTAATACTACTGCCATTCCTCTATGTGCAGTCAGTCAATCAGAGAGAGTAAATGTTTAAATAAGGAATGGCCATATTTCCACATTGATAAAGGTACACAAAGAAGACACAGAGAAACGAGTCTCGAACCTCAAATAAAAGCATATCTTGTCAATGAAAAAGATTTTTAAAAGAAATGATAACCATAAAACAACAAATATTATGTATAGTTTGTGAGAAAAGATAGAACTCCTTAAATATATGTGTACCCCACCAATACATACGTACATCCACCATTTTAAAACGACCCACAGTTAATTCAACGAGCACAATGGCATCAAGGATGACATCTCCAGTTATCACGAGTGCGACAGCTCACTCACCAACACTGACCAAAAGAAAAAAAGAATGAACCCAAAGACTATCAACTCTTCAACTAGCCTTTTGCTATATGTAAATATACAAGGACTATACACCAGTAAAGTAGTTTACAAATTAAAATATCTACAAAATTTAACTGAACACAAACAGTGATGTATGTTTATCTGAAACACATTTACATAAATTTGAAACAGGCTGTGAAAACTACACCGAAGACACTAAGGACCTTCGCCCACTGAAGGGTTAAGTCTTCAAGATTTAACTTTTAGTTTTCTCAAAGTTGTTTTTCTTAATTGTATAATTCAGCAATTAATATCGCTAACATCTGATCGCAGAAGACAGTCACTCATTCAACTACTACTACACCTCTTCAGACTCATTTGTCATGCGCTTTGTTGATCTTACGGGAAGCGGTGCAATAAGATGGCCACGGTTGTAAATCTAGAAAAATAACTAATTAACTATTGGCAAATCATTCCGAAGATTGAACTTACCGAGTGAGGCCTGATTTTCACTCTGCACAATTCGATGATTTTATCTCTGAGAATTTTTTGATCTTCGGTCAAAATCCAGTCGTGGTCGTAGTCGGAACTTAGACCCCAAAACTCCCCCTTTCCCCATTTTTTAAATCTGGAATATTCACATTTAAATTATTAATTAAATAACAGTTTTTTTATATACATAAATAAATTAATATGATCATGAGACACGTGAAATAAAAAAAAATTACAATCTTAACACGTCGATGTAAGTTTGAGACAAAATTGAATTTAATTGAATTGAATTCAATGAATTAAATTGAATTGAATTAAATTAAATTGAATTGAATAACTTTATTAATAATAAAATAAATACATTCGTTTTACAATCACATAAATAATTGATAATTCTGGTCAATGGAACCCATTTATATTTTTCAAGGGCGGCAAGAATTTAGCGTTAATTTACTGCCATTTTGATTACGTTCATTGAATTATAATTATTAATAACTTTAATAAATGTTATCTCACTTGACCTTGAATCTTATCATTTTAGTTAGTTTTTGATTGTAAACTTGAATGCTGAAATATCTGATCCCAAATCAGGTTTGGTTATCATGTACTCTCAAGATTCTTAAGCACATACAGTAAATAGGTCAGTGCTTTCTACTATCAAACAACTGCTATCATATCTGTGCTACAGCCCTCCTAATTCATCGCAGGATTTTTTATTATTATAGTTTCCACCAAACCCCCCCTCACCAACTTTTGAAAGCTAGTTACGCCTCTGATCGTAGACACCAATCAACTACGGAAGTCTCCTTTGGGGGACGTCAGGTAGGAGACAGGGAGTGCTGGAACTCCCGTTTCTCCTGTCACTGTCCTCCTTAGCTAATCTTTTTCCGTGCCTCATCTACTTTGTGAGCAGTACAGCATGCCCTCAAACACACACACACTTCTCCCCTCTATTCTTCACTACACATACATGTGTCTTACACGCTACACAGTCTTTTCAAGATTAAAAGAAATGGATTAAGAATAACAGTTGTATTTTGGCTCTTTTCTTTTTCTATTGGGGTGAGGGTGTTTTTGCGGGCGTTTGCCCTTGGCCCCTCCTTCCTGCATAGAAAGAAAGTTACAAATGAAGGTTGATCAACACATAGTTGAATCTTATTTATATATGTAGGGGATAATGATAAAGATGTCGGTCTGTTCGTTTATACATGCCTAAACGGCTAGGGTAATCCAGACCAAATTTGGTATATACATTAAAGGAGAACCAGGGAAGGTTTCAGTAACACACCCGCACCTCCCAGTTCACTCCATGGGGAGTGAACTGGGAGGAGGCACCCTTAACGGCTGTGGTAATTTGCTCGGTGGATAACAGTGTTTCTCAATAGGCGAAGTGGAGACATTGAGGTCCGGGGTTCGAATCCTGATGATGCTGGCAATAACAATACAGAAGTTAGAGCAATAGTCCGTATTAGTTAGTTTGAGCACTGTGTCAGCTTCTTTTTTTATGCAGAAAGGAGGGGCCAAGGGCGAACGCCCGCATCTTGCCACCCATAGAAAAAGAAGAAAGCCAAAATGCAAATGGTATTCTTAATCCATTTTTTGTTTTAATTTTGAAAAGATTGCGTAGTTTGTGTATGAGGGCATGCTGTGCTGCTCTCAGGGTAGATGAGGCACGGAAAAAGATTAGCTAAAGATAACAGTGACAGGAGAAAAGGGAGTTCCAGCACTCCCTGTCTTCCTGCCTAACGTCCCCCACCCCTGCCACCACCACCCGGAGTACTTCCCTGGTCGATTGGTGTCTAGTGTCTACACTTTCCTCCTTTTGGTCCTATTCACTGCTTATTATTATTTATACGCCAGTGATACTTGCTTAAAAGCACTAATCCAAACTTATAATTCAAAATACAGCAAATAATAATAATAATAATAATAATAATAATAATAATAATAATAATAGCAGCAAAACTGAACGCAGGGAAATGGCAGACTTACAGAATACAGTGTAAATATTTAGCTAAATGTCAGATTAACGACAATGAATTTTACACCTTAGGTAATTTACACGTTAGGTAAGTTATTCCATATTAAATTAGGTTAGGTTAGGTTACGTTAAGGTTATTATTTTGAACTCTAAAAAAATTAATTGTAAATCTTAAATTTTACCAAATATATTACAAACATAAGCCAGACACACTCTTAACCAGGGTTGGAGTAATTAATTATTATTGTAATTGAAGCTGAATGTAATTAATTACCATTTTTTTGTAATTGAAATTGTAATTGTAATTATCGAAAACGTCGCGAGGAGTAATTGTAATTTGTAATTGTAATTGCCAATTTACCAGATCTTAATTTTTGCAAGTTGGGGACCTGGCGAGTGACAATTTTTCTGTGGCATGCATTGCATGAGAGATTAGTGGGTATACACTATACAGCCACTTCAGCCCTTTCAGAGCGTGTTTTGAACATTACTGGAAATTTTTACTCCCCCAAATAAGGGTAATCTGGGGAGGAGAACCTTTCGCTCCCTTATTTTCATGAAATACAACTGTTAGGTCTTCGACAAACGGCATTGTTGAATATGAAAACTTGTCAGTTTTTACTTCTGGAATGTACGTAATTGCATTTGTAATTATAAATAAATGCCTTATGAATATGAAAACTTGTTACTTCTTCTTCAATGTAATTGTAATTGTCAATTTAGTGTTCAGAGTAATTCTAATTGTATTTGTAATTGATCTCTGAATATTTAATTGCTCCAATCCTGCTTTCAACCAGTCAGAATTTACTGACTCCTTCCATCTCTTATTCCAAAAACCACTTGCCGTTTAGCTTAGGCTTGTTTCAGGAAAGTAGATTCAATTACAGTAGTTTACACTAAAAAACATTATTAAATTCTGACAGCTTACGACACACACACACACACACACACACACACACACAAACATCCATAATGATCACTTACCCATTGCTAGACATGATTAGTGAAAACAAAATACTGTAAGCCCAGTCAACTGTTGGAGCACAACCACAGACACAGACTGATGCGGTTACAGTCTATTAAGATAGCAGGAGCTGATGTGAAGGAAAAATCTGCCCTTGAACATTTGCTACGTAACGATTTAAAACTACAGTTTGCAAACTTACGCTATATATATATATATATATATATATATATCAAGGAATAAGAGGACGAAGAGATGGTACATGTTTATTTACAAACGTTTCGGAATTTTCATTTTCCATCATCAGTACTAAAATTATAAATCAGATAAAAAATGAATAAATATAATGAACGGAAACTTATACAATATATTTAAATAAACGTGTAATATTAATGGTGTGTTTATAATATAAAATGGATCAAGTAAAGATAATCCCTCCCAACAGAAAAAGGAGGGACTATCTTTACTTGATCATTTTTTGGGAGGGATCATCTTTACTTGGTAAAGTTGTAGATAGTAAAGTTGTAGATAGTAAAGTTGTAGATAGAGTTACTGGTGTGCATACGCAGGCGGTCGAAAGCTACTGGAATAAGCACAAACTAAGAATTAAACGGATGATTGGATGTAAGCGAGAGTTCCTGAACTCGTACCTACAAGAATTTTTGTGGCTTGAACGACACAAATACAATGTTTTCAATGATTTTTGCGACACACTTGCCAGCCAATACCGCTTTAATTAAAGTCTTTGGATCAAGTAAAGTTAAGCACCCCCAACCTATTTTAGTTAGCTTTATAAGGCTAACTAACGAAAATATCACGACCTAACCTAACCAATCGTCAAGGGCGTACAGTTGACCTAACGATTGGTTAGGTTAAGTCGTGATATTTTCGTTAGTTAGCCTTATAAAGCTAACTAAAAAAGGTTGGGGGTGCTTATCTTTACTTGATCCATTGTAATAAATGAATTTTAATAATTTTGTTTTCAAATAAATCATTTTTTTAAAAAATATTCTCTTAATTTTTATCCTTATGTCAGACTGCTTCACTTTACTTTACTTTCTGGGAGGGATTATCTTTACTTGGTCATTTTTGGGAGGGATTTGCTTTACTAGTGTGACCTGGGAGGGGTTATCTTTACTTGATCCTATAAAATATAGAAGAGTGATCAATTGTCAAAATATAAAGTTAAATGCGAACAAAATTGAGAGAAGTCTTTGCCAGGTTGTTGTTATCGGGGTAAGGAGACTAATTGAGCAGAGGGTTGGGAATGATTGGTTGTTGGAAGGGGTCCATATTAGAAGAGGTGGAGCCAGACGGAGTGATGGTGGATTTCTTCTCAGTGGAAGGATATGACAGTTTATTTAGCTACGTTTAAGTTAAAGGCAGAACTACTGTACAGTGTAGTCGTTGAGAGTTGGTTTAATACTGAGGATGTACATTGTATAGGGACTCCAGAATGCGGAGGTCGGTTAGAAATCAGTGTTTCCCAACCGGGGTCCATATGGCTCCCTGGGGGCCATGGCACATTTGAAAGGGGCCACAAGAAAATGTTATTTTGTAAAATAGAGTTAAATCTGCATATTACCTACTGAAAATAATGCTTATGGGGGCCACAGGAAAAAATAAGGTTCCTAAGGGGGCCATAAGCCAAAACCGGTTGGGAACCACTGGGTTAGATGGTTCGTTGGGTTAATAATTTTTAAATTGGAGGGAAGTAGTGGATGGTTGTGAAGGTGGCAGTGATCCCTTATTGCTGATTTAGAGGGTTTATTTAAGGGCTGCGATGTTCTGGTAGAAATACCGCGATGCTCGTCCACTCTTGTTTGATACTGGTGAATGGTGCTGCCAATATAGTTCGCTTTGCAGTGAGCACAGTTGAAAACGTAGATGATGGACGAAGCAAGGGGCTGAGGTGTTTTTTCGTTGTGATTGAGGTATGATTTGATGCTATTATTGTTAGTGAAAACGAATTGAAAGTTAATTTTGGGGTAAAAAGGGGTAAGTAGGAGGAGGAGTTCTGAAAGTTTTTTGTGGCTGATATGGTCGTAATAGGGAAAAGAAAAGTATTGTACGTCTTTTTTAACGGTGGGAACTTTAGGGGGGTGGGGTAAATATTATTAAGAAAATTTCTGGTTAAAAATTGCAAAAGATGTTTTGGGAAGTTGTTGTTAATGCCGAAATTATGAATGAATTCTATTTCGTTGTGGAGGGATAAGTACGAAGAGCAAAGTTGATAGACGCGGTGGATTAAAATTTTGATGCTGTTTATTTTATATGGCGAAGGGGTGTTGCTTAGATAATTAGTACCAAGGCCTGTGTATGTGGGTTTTCGATATATGGAGGTGCTGAATTTGTTGTTTTGTTTTGTTATTGTTATATCTAGGAAGGGTAGGGTGTTGTTGGATTCCAATAACACCCTACCCTTCCTAGAAAATGCTTCAGTAACTTTGCTGGGTAATGACTTGAGTACGACACCGAAAATCCTAGTTTTGAATGTCCTTTTGAGGGTTTAATCCTTAAAACTAATATTTCATTAGTGAACACCCTCCGTAACTAAATCAGAAGGGACCTTTTTAAGCACATTTAAATAGAAAACAATAATATTTTAATATATTTTTATAAATTATATTGTACTGGAGGAAATAAACTGCATAAATAGTTGTATTTACCTCCCAAAAACTGCTGATCGGTGCTTGGTGGTAGTGTTGTGAGTCATGGAAAGGAAGTCAGAAGGTGGTTGACGAAGGGGCACCACCTTCCTCTTCCACATCATCATCAGATGCTTCTTCTTGAAGCTGAAGGAGCAATGGAGGGTCGTCAGCTTCACTGTCTGACCCATCATCTTGACGCGTGGTTGCCGTGGGTGGCGGTGATGATGTTTGCGGGCAAAAATAAAAGTGTTGTCTGTTTTCCCCGCATCGTCTTCTTTTTACACAGCTGCTTGTAGTTACTGAGTAACTTTTGTAATCTATCCATAAAAATTATCTAATCTTGCATTTTTTTTTGCTTGTAGGGCATTTAATATAGTCCGTATCATTGCTCAGCAGTGAAATTTCATTTTTAACTTTTTCGAAAAAATTTCCGTAACTGCGGAATTTTTGTCCATACAGTATAACTAGGCTGACCATACGTACCGTTTTGAACGGGACAGTACCGTTTTTTTTATATTTCCTGGCCGTCCCGTCGTTTTAATAAAAATGTCAATTTTGTCCCGGTTTATGTACTTACTTTTTCATGAATACAGAATATTACATAACCCCCGTCCCTTTTTTGCCATCCCAATGTCCCTTTTTTGCCATCCCAATGTCCCTTTTTTGCCATCCCAATGTCCCGTTTTTGTCTCAAGGAAATATGGTCAGCCTAAGTATAACGGACCTCGGTGCTAAAATAAAATTTCCGTAAATGTGAAATTCCGTATAAAGGGGTTCCGTAAAACGAGGACTACCTGTACGTTAATTGTTCTGTTTTATTTATGTTACCGTTACATCCTTCTATGGTACCTCTCAGGGCAGATGTCCTCCATTTCAGTGAGAAAAAGTTTGCAACCCTACTTAGCTTCCGCATTCGCAGCCGGGGTCATATGATAGAAGGGACCCACAACTTAATTTCGAATCCGAACCACGGGTCGCTACATCATCTGAACGAAGCGGTTGGTAGTCACCCGTTGAACTTCTACCTGTAGCCCATGTCGCTTAACTTTGCTTGATCTTGTGGGAAGCGACGTTGCTTCCATGGCGACGACATAGCCCTTAAAACACCTTTAACTCGTAAGTACTGCAAACAGATACATATTATACAGGCCCGTAACCATGGGGGTTGGGGGGGGGGGTCGAACGACACCCCTCCCTTGACAGGAAAGGTCCACTTTTGTAACCATAGTTATAACTTATGATGATATTATAATATATAACATTATTTAGTAAATAAACATTTGCATTTTTTTTTTCATTTTTAAACTACTCTCCAACTACTCTAAACCCCCTCCGCAGTGACTTGGTCGTTGCACCAAAAGGTCCGCCTTTCTACAATTTCGACCCCCCCCCCCCCACTCTTTGGGAAGTCCTCGCTATGGGACTGTTATATACTATCAAACTAGCGCAGAGTCCGTGCGACCAGTCAGTAGAACTTACAGGGTTAAACAACGAGTATACTCTTAACAACCCTAACTAAAGTAAAATAGAATTTATCTAATTTTTTTTAATTACTTTAATGACTAAAAAAATGTTTTTAAATGCATCACCTGTTGCAGGATCAGAGTAAGAGAGAGTTTCGACAAGTCGGTCCTTGTCCAGTCTTCTTAAAAGGTCTTGTATAACTTTGCTGTTGTGGTAATGAAAGAGTAGAGTAGCACAAGCTCCTAGGTGCATGGCTGATGGAGTAAACGCAATAATGAATTTAAAAGTACATTTTCGGAAAAAAGTTCGCAACATTGAAAAATTATTAATTGGTAAAACTCAGTTTTTGTACGATTATTTTATTCTTTTTGATGACTAATAAAATTCCCCCCCTAAAAAACTACCACCTCTCCTCCTCTAAACCTCACCTTCTCTTCTTCACTGAAACTCGGGTGTCTGGGACGACTGACAGCAACCCCTTTTCTGTACCCTCTTTTACTTTTCTCAATTTCATTCCAAAGGTGGATGTTGCGTATACGTACGAAATGCTCTAACGTGCTCTCGTACTCCAGAATTTGAATCCTCCGAATTCTACGCCTTCTGGCTGTGGTTCACTTGCTAATCTCAAACTAATACCTCTTCGTTCAGGCGCGTATTTATGATACATATGGGCCAAATGGGCCATGGCCCAGGGCGGCAAATTTTAGCGAGCGGCAAAATTTTGAGGGCAGTAAAATTCTGGAGGAAAAGTCGTAACAAGAAAGGTAACAAGAAACGGTCGGGTACGATTTGGCGCCGCCGTTAATTAGTATTAAGTATTAAATAGTAATACTTAGTTATTAACCTGAAGTGCTGGCTCAATTTTCTGCGTTCCATGTCAGTTATTTGGTGGAACTACTAAAATTGGTAAGGAAGGATTTGATGACTGGAAGCATGGCAGTGAAGCATTAACAAGCCATGAAAACTCCTCTGAACATAAGTCATGTGTGTTAGCTATGAAAATGAGAAGTTCACCTCTCGGAAGAATTGACAGACAACTTTTCTATCAAATTGATGAGGAGAAGTAGTATTGGAGGAATGTTTTACAACGGGTTGTTGTAGTGGTCCGGTCACTAGCATCACATGGTTTACCTTTTAGGGGCCACATTGAGAAATTTGGTTCTGTCCACAGTGGAAACTTTACAAATGGCTTTGGAACTTATTGCTGAATTTGACCCTTTTCTGGCGGAACATATTGCAAAATACAAAAATCCAGGAAAAGGTCATACGGTCATACCTCATACTTGTCTTCGTTTACATGTGAGCAATTCATCAAACTAATGGCTGACAAAGTTACCAAACAATAACTGAGGAAGTGAAATGTGCGAAGTACTATTCCATTATTGTGGACTCCACCCCAGACATATCACATATCGATGAACTTACAGTTTTTCTGAGATACGTAAAAGAAGATGGGCATCCCGTAGACCGATTTTTGGCATTCCTTCCTAGCGTAGGCCACAAATCAGAGCAGCTTTTCAACTCAGTTTCCAGCATATTAAAATGCATGATCTCGACATTGCAAACTGTAGAGGACAGTCGTATGATAACGCTCCCAACATGTGAGGGACTTACTCTCGCTTGCAAGCCAGAATATAAGAAGCATCCCCAGTAGCAGTTTACGTACCCTGCTCTGCACACTCATTAAATTTTATTGGACAGTGTGCAACAAGTTGCTGTAAGGAACCATTGACTTTTTCGCACTTCTCCAAAATCTTTACGTGTTCTTCACTGCCTCCACTCACCGTTGGAAATACTACAAATCATTTTACCAAATCTGAAAATGTAACGCTGAAGAGCTTATCAGACACTCGATGGTCAGCCAGTGAAGAAGCGTGTAGGCGTCTCAATAAAGACTGGGAAGAGGTTATAGAGGCACTTACGTCCATTGAAGAAGATCAATCAGAAAAGCCTCGCGCACGCAGTGAAGCATCAGGCTACCTCAATCAACTGCAACACCTCGAAACTACAATTCTTTCTTTAATGTGGGGGTGACATTCTGGAAAGGTTCAATGCTACTAGTAAACAGCTCCAAGCAGTTAACATTGATCTTGGTGTCGTAGCAGAACTGTATGCATCATTGACATTTTATGTAAAAGATGCAAGAGACAACTTTGACTTTTATGAAGAAGCAGCAATTAAGAACTCATCTATCAGCGAATATGAAGTTACAATGAAAAGAAAAAAGAAAAGAAAACTTCGAGTCGACGAAACTCGCGAAGGCGAGGTAGAATTAGATGGACGGAGGAACTTCTTCATTAATACTTATCTTGTGGTACTTGACAGATTTTGTCGGAATTAAACCGTCGCAAAGATGTGTATGAAAACCTCCATGCACGGTTTGCATTTTTTACAAAAGTCACCACCTTGAATCCGACGGATATAACTGCCAATGTTATTAAGCTTTGGGAATTTTACAAGGATGACTTGGCGGAAGCATTTGTTAATGAGTGTCTTCATTTCCGTGGGTTTCTTCTGAATTTGGAGAAAACTCCTACGAGCATTCTTGAGATGAGTGAGATGATCCAAGCAAAAGGATTAAAAGAAGTTTACCCATATGTTGATATTGCGCTCAGGATCTTCCTTGTACGCCGGCTTCCAACTGTTCTGCCGAAAGATCTTTTTCTGTACTGCGACGACTAAAGAACTACCTACGGTCAGTAATGTCAGAAAATCGTCTCAACTCTTTAGCTATCCTTAGTATTGAATCGGAACTCACGAGAGCTCTTAGCTATACAGATCTTATTGACTCCTTCGCTGCTCAGCAATCTTGGCGGAAACTGCTTTGAGTATTCTACAACGGTCGATTTCGTAACTAAACATAAAGATCGTAAAAATAACCTACAATGCATTTCTGTTCACACATTTAAGGGATTGTTATATATATATATATATATATATTATACTATATATATATATATATATATATATATATGTGTGTGTGTGTGTGTGTGTGTGTATATATGAAAATTATTTCACGAAAGTAACACGTGAAAAATATTTATGATGAAAGAACCACGAAGGAAAGGAAACACGAATGGTGCTCAAGCGCTTTCGTCTAATGACATCCTCAGGAACACTGAAATAAAAAAAGTTCGAGACTATATATAGGTCACAAAAAAATAAATAAATAGAGAAATAAAAATTGTAGGAGGAGCATACAAATTTGTAAGAAAAACTACCAATTTAGCACTTTGCCCTTCTTGTCTAAATCCCTTCTGAACGAATTCAGAACAACAGGATCAAGTGAAAAAGACTTTGGCTAATATTGAAATTATTTGTAAGTTGAATAATTGCAGACTCAAGAATATTTCTATTAACAATGTTGCTTGATTGAAACAAATTGAAGCATTATTCCAATCAATACAGTGGGATAACCCTGACAAATGGACAAAAAGGGACAGTCGTCCAGTGCCTTTTTTGTCCATTTGTCAGAGTTATCTCACTGTATTGATTGGAATAATGCTTCAATTTTGTTCCACTCTGGCAACATTGTTAATAGAAATATTCTTGAGTCTGCTATTATTCAACTTACAAATAATTTTAACATGAGCCAGGGTCTTTTTTCACTTGATCCTGTGTTTTCAATTCGTTCAGAATGGATTTAGACAAGAAGGGCAAGTGCTAAAATTGGTAGTTTTTCCTTACAAATTTGTATGCTTCTCCCACAATTTTTATTTCTAAATTTATTATATATTTTTTTTGGTGACCTAATATAGTCTCGAACTTTTATTTACTTCACTGTTCCTGAGGATGCCATTAGACGAAAGCGCTTGCGCACCATTCTGTTTCCTTTCCTTCGTGGTCATTTTCATCATATAATATATTATATATATTATCATAATATATATAATACTGTATGATTGATATAAAAATATCTTATACGTTAAGATATATTTTGCTAGATTAAATACCTAAACCATTTGACTGCATTTTACTGAAAACCTTTATATCAAATAACTATTTATTGCTAAATGGTAACTTCGTAAGTGTCCAAAGGGCGGCTAAATCAGTATGGCCCTTGGCGCCAGGAAACCTAAATTCGCCCCTGTCTGCGTTGTCAACCTTTCTGCACCCTACTCGTATATCCCCGATCGCCTTGAAGATAGGCCCAACATTCTGGATTTATTTCCTACCCCTCATCCTCCTTCGTACTCTTTCAAACTTTTTTCTCCATTTTGTTCCTCCGACTACAATCTTATATCTATTTCCTGTCCTATCGCCCCAATTCGGCTTTTGGATCCTCCCGAGATTGGCGCTGCTGATTGGGAGGCCCTTCGGCGGTACTTCTCCGATTTCCCATGGAATGATTACTGCTTCCGTGGCCGGGTCCCCTCCGAGTCCCGCTTTATGTCTTCTAAACTGTGAACTTCCTGGAATGAAAGTGTTTGTCCATAGCTCCACGTAACTCCCGTAGTAGCTTCTCCATTACACGTAAGTTTTATTTTTATTTCTCTTATTACTACCTTTGGGATGCCGTTATTACTAATTTTACTATTTCTCGTTTCATTACTTGTATTATTATTGTTATTATTTCTTTATAACCGTAGTCCTCCTTCGTTTAATTTATTGTTTAGTTGGTTGTATCGTTGATTACCTTCGTGGATACTGCACCTTTTTATTTTATGGGATTTGTCTCCTCCCAATAAACATTAATATCATCATTATTATTACCATATATATATATATATATATATATATAGTTATATACTGTCCTCTAAGGTAACTAGGATGCTCATTTAGTTTAAACTTTGAATGAGGGGATGCGCGCGCACGTCAGAATTAAACAGCCCCTCCCACTTGATAGTGCAAAGGCAGTTTACCATTCCGTTTGGTGACGTTTGGTCGAATATTGTGCTTTTGCTGGTTTTTCATCGCAGATTCTTGCAAAGCTTCTGAACTAAATTTTCTTCGCACGAAAACAGTCTCAAACCCTCGATTTTCAATTTTATTTTCAATTTTATTTTCTTCATCTAAGACTGAAGGACCAAGAGTTACATTCTTGCACGACACAATGGTAAGTTTAAGTGTTTTATAAGCCCCGTGTATCGATTGATATTTAGCTTGTATATTAAGTTATTCTAAACGCGTATGTTTGGGTTATTAGTTGTGTCGCACACACTCACACACACACACATACATATATATATATATACACAAAGTCCCGATATAACTGATTTCTTTGTTCATAAACTTGTTATGAAATTGTTCATTATCATTGTTGACGACAATGGCAAAACGTTCTAAAAAAATTTAATGCTCTAAAACATGGCTCTGAAATGCGATTTAATAGGCACTGTGCTATTCAGAATTTCCATTTGAAATTCCAACCTAATAGGTCTCTAATTAATAATTAATATGGCATAAGTTAGGTACAGAGAACGGTTCTACGAGTGAGTCACAGGACTTTCATATGACCCCTTCCTAAAGTTGTTTGTATGGGGTTGAAGTGTCATAGTTCCGATGATGTTATTAAAGTCTTTTCATAAAATTAAAGAGAAAACTATCCCTTTTCAGTTAAGACCATATCGTCTTTTTCGGTTCCAAAACATCCAAAAACTTAAAGTAAGGAGGAAAATGCATTTTAGTGATGCCCCCCAAAAGGATTCGGGTGAAACGTCATCCTATCAGATGAATATTAAAGATGGTTTGGATTCTTTAACACAGTGGTTGCCATGTCTACTCATACGGGGAGATGGGCCCCATTTACCTCCAGGCCAATCCTGGATATAAACATGTAATGTTTCCCCATATCAGGATACAAATATAAGCTAGAAAACCCCAAATTTAAAAGAACTGGCAGCCAAAATGTTAAAATGATGAGAACGACAGTTTAAAAATAATGTTTACGACCTCATTCTATACAGTAGGGCTAATATTTAAAAATTAAATCCCAGTTAAGGAACGTCATACGGTGTTGCGCATTGTTGATTTGGGTGGGGTCGCATGTAATGAGAGGACTACGGAGTGGCCATTGTCGTAACACCTCTTCCGTAGATCAGAGAAGTTAAGCGACAAATGTGTTTGGGTAGTTGAATGAGTGACCATCTCCAGCGTCCAGATGATGTAGCGAATCGTAGTTCGGATTGCATGTAAAGCGGTAGACTCCTTCGTCACATGACCTTTGCTGCTACGGAGGAGATTAGACAACTCCAAAAACAAGCGTAAGGAGAGAGTATAAGCCTCGTATGCATGATAAGGCCCTGTATGCATGATTAAACGCACTTAAGCTGGGGTCAAGAATCAATATACATTTTTGTAATTCTTACAGCAATTTGTACTATAATGTACAGATTTTTACATAGCTAATTTACTCTTTTCATTATACCCATTCCATAGATTAACAACGAGTTAAAACTGGTTTAAAGGAATGACATAGTTGAACGAGAGCATAAATAGCGAGGCAGGAAACTCCCACTTAATTCATTAAAAAGAGGCAGACCCGTTTATTACCTTAATTCAGTGATGCAGACAAAACTCATTCACTCATATATCAAATAAGATAATTTCACTCGCAAGGATAATGACGAAAATAAAATAGGATAACAACATTGCAAGTTTGCAACATCATTTTAACAGTATTATCGCGCCATTTCATTATTTATTTACAAAAGCGCTTGAGCACCATTTTGTGTTTCCTTTCCTTCGTGGTTTTATTCATCATATATATATATATATATATATATATATATATAGGCAAGAATTGTACGAACTGGTAGAGGTAATCAGTTTCAAGGAAAAAAATTGCCTAAAATATAAAAATTTTAAAAAGCATAGTAAATTACTAATTAGTAATGACTGAATTTTTTTTGTTTTGCGAATTTTTTATTTTGGTCAAAAAGATTAAAATATCCAAAGAATATTAGTGATCAGTAATTTTTTGTGTTTTTTTTTAGGAATTTTGTTTCTAGGCGAATTTTTTTCCGAAACGGTAAGTGTTAACGTTAAAAATTGAGATAAAAAACGGGGGGGGGGGCAATGTCAAGAAGTTAAAAGTGATAAATATTCATTGCTTGTAAAACTATGAAGTCCAGTCAGTAAATTCGCGGAGCTGTTCCATTAAAAACAGTAAGTGTGATTCCGCGAATTTATTGACCGGACCTCTTGTGTGCAACACACAATGACTTAAGAGTGAAATAAAAATTAAATTCTTCGCAAATTATAGCAAAGTATTCGTACTGTATTTTGTGCTATATTAATTTTCAGTAATATACAGGGTGTCCCATAAGTCCGGTCTCATAGAAGAATTTATTTTAAGTTAAATTTACAAAAGTAATACATTACGAGTTAGGTATTACTTTTGTAAATTTAATTTAAAGTAAATTTTACTTTGAGACCGGACTTATGGGACACCCTGTATATTTATTTAATTATTTGTACACTATCAATACTTCAATTCTGGAGAAGGCTGTGTTCTATTTATATCTAGTAAAGGGTCTACACTAATGTGACCCCTTTATGCTGTAAAGGCTGTAAAAACAATTTAAAAATGCTTCTTTAATTTCAACCGTGATTTGGCATAACAAAAATAGAAAAAAGACACCGCCATAGTAGCTGTGAAGACTTTCCTCGGTGTAGAAAACCATGGATTTAAAGCGGAGCCTACATTCACAGCAAAGGGGTAACGAAAATAAATATTTTCCCCAAAAATTATCATAGAAAATTTTTCAGCTTGAGTTGCGTGGAGACCATTGCAGAGACTGAAAATTCGGATCAATATTCTGTATAGTGTGAACTGAGTAAGGTTTGTCATACATTATATCTGAATCGGAGGAATCATTAATATATATATATATTAATTGTAGATGAAGGAACCCTGAATGACCTGAATTATTTATGATCATCTAAAATTAACAATGCTGAGTAAATGCAATATCATTTTTCATGTTTATACGATACCGTGTTTATTTCTTACATTTGGTATACAATAGCACGAAATTCAAAAGTACCTCGGAAGACTAGGCTCTGATGTTGTTTATGGTATTTTATCGAACAGTACTTGATATTACTCATTGAGTAGGATCTGTATCCTTTATAAGTTTAATAATAATAATAAGACCTTCGCATTATATATGCTTTTAACTAAATTATTTCCTGAACCAATAATAAGAATCAGGGAAACTATATAAATATAAGAAAGAGTAGGCCTTTCTCTAGATGTAAGTTTAGATTCTCTCATTTTAAGGCATAAGAAATTAATGGTCGTTTAAACTTTATTTGTATTTTGTGTGATCGAAACACTTCCGAACCAAACTCATGTCGTGACAAAGAACAAAATTTACGTCTGCATTATTGATTTTAGGGGATAGCGTCAAGTTTGGCGCCATTTTCAAATGACAATAATTCGGTTTCTCTCTCTCTCTCTCTCTCTCTCTCTCTCTCTCCTCAAGTACGAAATTGAATGTACTAAAAAAAGTTAGTCAGTCTCTGGAAACCAATTTTTATATTTTAGGAACTAGTATTAATTATAGTTTAGAATATTTTCTAGCAAAAATGAAGTTGGTTAAGGTTTTTTTTCCTTTTTTGGGCAAAAATGGAGAAAAACATTTTCATATATTTTCCCCATAATGGTGGTTGTACTTGTCATATTTTCCTTCGATTTTGGCTCGAATTAAGTTAACTTATTTTTTATTGAAACAAAAACGAAATTGAGATAAAAGTATATTAAATTAATCTTTCTGAACTTCTTTAATTAGTTGGCTAAAAATGTCACTTGGCAATAGAAGGATATCCGTAATTCCCGAGGTGGAGGGATTAAACTTTGAAAAAAAATTGAGGGTAATCTAAACTCCCCTAGATTAAGGGGTATTTCCTGCACTGACTAAGGCGATAACGGAAGGGAGGGGAAAGAATCAAAATTCATTTATAAAAGATATACTCGTGAAAAAATATTGGCGGAAGGGAGGAATAGAGATAGCTTAGTAGATGCACATTCACAAACAATTTTGGGGGGACAGTTTTTTAGTATTATTGTAAATGTTAAATAGATACCACACATTTTTTGTGTAAATATAGTAAATGAAATAACTCCATAAACTTTTCATACATCACAATACGTCCTAAGTTTAAAAAAATATTTTTATGTAAAAAAAAAATGTTTCTACCTTGACATTTATTTTGAAATGATATGTTGTACTTTTGATAGGTGAATATTTTAAGTTAACCCCTAAAAAAGTTAATTAATACGAACTAACCAACTTAATTTTAACTTATTATTCCCCTGTCCTCCTTAAGTTAAAATTTTTAGTACTGTCATCAGTTACACTGAATTTTCCATTTTATTGCATGTACTGAAAAATAATTTTCTGTTTTCAAGTTCTTAAAAACTCAAAATTTAATATGAAATACTTTCTATAATGATTTTTGCAATTTTGAAATTAAACGCTGCTCTGAACACTTACGAACAAATGAAGGTAAACTGCATACTACTCTTTGCTTATGGGATTTGCTACTAAAATAAAAGCTTTGTTATTTGGTTTAACCGAATTCCATCATTATAAATCTAACTTAACCTTACCAGACCTAACCCAATTTAACTTCTACCTACCATAATCCAGTCTACTGTAACCAAATTACTTTTAAAGTGTTTAACTTTTAGGAAGATCAGTAACTGGGAAAATTATTAGAAAATTATAGTTATTATAATTAAAAACCCCTTTTATTTGCTATAGAAGGTAAAAGGAACACTTATCTTTTCTAGAATTAAAAGTGTCTGTCCTATTTAATTCCTTATTTAAAAGCTCTATAGAAAACGGAATTTTTTGAAATAGATGCCACATTACTACTCGGTTCATCGCTGCCCAGATTACAGATTTCTTTTTAATGAATTTAACTTATTCCATGAAAGTCTTTCAATCACCCATATTAAAGACGATCTTTTCCCACTGAATGCTATTCCCTTTCATTCTTCAACCAAGAATGAGAAATACGAAAGTAGAAATATCAAAGGAGGTAATTCTCAAATTGATCCATTCATTCCTATTCCCGATATAGAATTTCCCGCTTTAAGTTAGATTGTTCAAAGAAAATAGCCATCGGGACCGCAACTGCGTCAAGATCTCTTTCAACCTTTTCCCAAATCAAGAAACTCTTTCCTCAAATTTGGAATTCTCACTTCGACCATTTGGGAACTCGATTAAAAGTGATCATAGTTGAAGCTAATGATATATTTAGGAAGAAAAAAATTATGATAAAAGGATAAATTCTTTTACCGACATTCTGACTTGTCCTTTTCTTTGTCAGAGTTTATCGCAGTTTTTATAATGTTTACCAGAATTTGTTGTTTGAAGTTGGACTTACTATAAAATATTGTTTGTTATTAGTGTCTTAATATACTCGTAATTATAACGAATAGAATTATAATTATTTAAACAAAGGGGACTAGTATGTTTCATGGACTGCTCTCGATGACCCTGATTTTGTTTTTGCAATCGGTTTTCTTGAGAAATGATAAAGAAAAATGTTATTGGATATTGAATAAATATATTTACTGAAACGACGCAATACACTCCAACATCTTTTTGAATAAGTCCGAGCTGATGTGGCACAAGAATTAGTGCGATATCTTGCAAAAACAATAGTATAAGAAACTCAATTAGGTCAGGTTAGGTCAGGTTAGGTTAGATTAGGTTTGGTTAAGTTAGGTTTCTCAAGAAAACCGATTGCAGAAACAAAATCAGGGTCATCGACTGCCCTTGTTTGCAATTTCGTAGGAAAATCGGGTGCTCTTCCAATATGTGCTCTACCGCGAAACTGTGATCTACCATATTCCAATACGTGCTCTACCGTGAAACTAGCCTTATAAGGCTAACTAACGAAAATATCATGACTTAACCTAACCAATCGTTAGGTCAACTATACGCCCTTGACGATTGGTTAGGTTAAGTCGTGATATTTTCGTTAGTTAGCCTGGAATATGGAATATTAGTTGGAATATGGTAGATCACAGTTTCGCGGTAAAGCACATATTGGAAGAGCACCGAAAATCGAGAGCAGTCCATGAAACATACTAGGTCCAAACAAAGTTCTAAAGATGAATATCAACATAATAATTTACTGGAGTTTGATGGAATTTAACTTAAATAATTTGTGGTTGGAGTTGATGATCTAATAATAATTGAAACCTGTCTTCCTTTTGTATCCACTCCACGCAAATGGTGTGCTTGTCATGTTTAGTTAATTATATGTATTTTGTCTTGTAAAGTAGAGGGATTTTAAAATGATTTACATTGATATAAATTGTTATAGACTGTTTTCATAATGTTCGTGATCTCATGTTACGACATTATGTAGTTTCAAAGCTAAACGAAAGAATTAGAGCAGATTTATTTTTATAGGATTACGAAAGAGATTAGCATTCGCTTCTATTTTAGTACCACTCTTGCAACGAGGAGCTGTGGCTGCCGGGTCTTTCTGCTTCCTAAAATCCACACACACACCTGTATTGCAAGTTCTAGGCAAGTTATTATAGGTGTGAGGGTGACTCAGGTAGCTAATTGGCAGTTCTTGGCAGCTCTTGTAATGCGATAGAAATTTCAATGTTCTAAATTTCAATAACGATATGGAAATGAGAGCTTGATGTCTTAGTAGTTTTGGTTCCTCGATAGTACCTTTGTTATGTGAACATTGTTGAATCAGTGTTGAACAATTAACTGGTGATGCAACAACACGGTTATATCAACGATGTAAATGGTATTTATTCAACAATAATAGAATGAAACAGAATGATGCGTTTGCAGTACTTAAATTTTTATCACACTGCGCATCATTGTTTTCATGTTGATTCATAAAGAGAAAATCAACGTTGTTGATAAAATGATGGTGAAAAAAAAAGATTGAATAAATAAAAATAATGAAATTGCGATAATTTGTAGTTATAAAACAAATTTATTTCAATAATGAAAGTTAAATTTTTTAATTGAATTATTCAGTTTAACTTAACCCTTATTTTATAACCATGGTTAACTATACCCAGGGTATATTTTACCCAAGTTATGAATTAAGGGTTAATGAGACTTAGACAAAATTAAAATAATTGTTATCAATTTCATATACAGGGTGTCCATAAATGATTACCCAGATTAAAGCATGCTATAACTTTTAAATAAACACTCGTATTCAAACACGGTTTTAATCATAAGTAGATAAACATACAAAGTTTTGATACATAGTTAATGAACTTAATAAGCTGCCACATGTGCACCCCTAGTGGCACGTAAAATGTCTAAACGGTATTCACACTCACGCCATACATTTTCCAACATTTGTGGGTTAACTGTTGCAATTGCATCCGTAATGCGTTCTCGCAATGTCCTGATATTTGGAACAACTGTTGCATAAACCAAATCTTTAACATGACCCCAGAGAAAGAAATCCAGCGGGGTAATGTCTGGTGATTTTGGGGGCCATGGGATTGGCCCGTCCCTGCCAATCCATTGATTTGGAAATGTTGCGTCGACAGTTTCACGAACAACATGCACCCAATGAGGGGGTGCCCCATCTTGTTGGAAGATGACAGTTGTTGGCTGCCTGTCCTGCAGCCAGGGGGATGGCGTAATTGGTGAGCATATCCAGGTATACAGTTGCGGAAACAGTTTTCTCAGCGAAGAAGAAAGGACCAATTATCTGGTCATGCATTAGTCCACACCAGACATTGATCTTCGGACTGCCCCGAATATGCTCCCTTACGGCACGTGGGTTTTCCGATCCCCAAATACGCACATTGTGTCTGTTGACTCTACCACTAGGATGAAACGTATCCTCGTCTGTGAAAAGCAACCGTAACAGAAGTCAGTATCCTCGTCAATGCTGGTTCAAAATGTCAATAGCGAATTGTTCACGTTTTGGACGGTCATCAGGCTTCAGTTCTTGAATAATTTGTACCTTGTAGCGTGTAACTTCAAACGTTTGTGTAACACCTTGTGCACCGTAGACTTCGGTATCTTTAGTTGGCATGAAGCTTGTCTCACCGATTTCCTTGGTGACCGTGTGAAAGCAGTTTGAATGTTTTTCCACCGTCCCATCGGAAACTGATGGTCTACCACTGCTCTTTCCTTTTTCCAGTTTCCAAGAATTTTTTCATCCACGACTTAATTAACTTCACATCAGGTGGATTCTTTCCATACTTTGTTCTGAACCTTCGCTGAACACTGACAGGAGATTTTGTTTCTGCAAGCCACACAAACATTGTGCTTTCTCTGTCACAGACGCCATCTTAACTGAACAGCTACTACAGCGCTCCTAGCGGCGAATGCGGTAGACGAAACACACCAGCACAGAAACTCTACGCGTGTACGAGATCACCTGTAAAAAGAAAACGGATGTAAGATTCGTCATTAAAACATGAGAGCATACTGTTTTCTGGGTAAACATTTATGGACACCCTGTACTTTCAAATAAATTGTATTTACAACAATTACAGTTACAGGGACAGGCAAAGTACATATTCCAAATCGAGGTTAAGCGACGTTAGGTCTATTGAGTGGTTGGACGGGTGGCCAATACTGACCATCCTTTGCGACCAGATGATGTAGTTGCCCGTGGTTCGGATCCCACGTGAAGCTGTAGGTAGCCTGCGTTTATGACCTTTGCCGTTTCGAAGGAGGTTAAATAAACCCAAACATTAATATTATTATTCCCACTAACAGATTGTCGGCCAGAATGACATAACTTCTCTAAGACTGCGAACAAGGGGTTCTTAAGAATTTTAGAGGGATTTTTATACCCAGAAAAGGGAGGTCTCCAAAAGGAGGATTTACTCCCAAAACAAGTGCAAAACCAACGTTGACCTTTCATGGTTTTACTCTAGTTACAAAATCTTTTAACGAATCTTACAAAAGGTTATTTACTTTGTGAAAAGTAAAAAGTTAGGTCCAGATTGTTTACATAGAGGCACCGCATGGCAACTTTTAAAAGAGAAACATTTTGATCGGCTAACCAAATTCTCGAAGGGTTGACAAAAATTTTTTTCGACACTTTGCAATTCTTCAAGCAAAACTGACGAAAAATAAAATGACCTAACCTAACGTAATCAGAATTTATCTAATCTAACCTAATTTTTATTTAAAAATAAAATCTATTAGAAATTTTATCACCGATCAAAATAGGATTTAATAGGGACTCATCTGATCTATTTCATGCCCTACCCTCTTCCCAGAATAAACATAGTAGAAATTCACATAACCAGGCACACCCGGCTCATTCTGTACCGTCCTGAGCCAGGCATCTAGTCTTCTTTTGAAGATTTCAACCTTGACACCTGTGATGTTTCTCAGGTCTTTCGGAAGCTGGTTAAAAAAATCTTGGCTCCGTGATAACCAAGCTATTTTCCTTCAGTGTTGAGGGTGTCTCTTGTCTGACCTTTAGTTTGAGGACACTACACATTCTATTTTTCCTATTTTCCAGTGTTGTTTGGGTAATTACTGGGTTCAGTTTGATGTTTGGTACCAGTTTTTCGATCATTTTCCAAATATAAATTATGGTCTCTCTCTCTCTCTCTCTCTCTCTCCAGCAAATATAGAGTTAATTTATTTAGTCTTTCCTAGTACAGTAGTTGCGTTCTTTACAGCCATTAATCTTGGCTGTGAAATCCTCTGGACTTCTCGTTTATTAATTTCTTCTTTTTTGTATGGGATGTCAAGACTGAGTAGTATTCAAGTTATGGTACGATCAGTTTTTTCACCCCCAACTAGGGTTCGAACCCAGGCCCTCTTGAGTGGGAGTTGCGAACGATACCGATACCATCACACTACGACGAGATGAAAGTTAACATAACTTGTCATATTGAATTAAACCTCGAGTGCGGTGGGAGGGAGGGGAGAGTTAACACGTAAAACACCTCTGGACGCAAAAGGTTATGCATTTCCTCTGTTGTTGAAATATACAACGGATTGTGTTAGCATTTACCTTGTCGAGACTCTACTCAAGAGGCCTCTGGTTCGAATCGTGATGGAGGTAATTTTGTATTATACAAAAAAAGTAATATATATATATATATATATATATATATATATATATATATATATATATATAGTATATATATATAGAGTATATATATATATATATATATATATATATATATATATGTATATATATACAGTATATATATATATATATATATATATATATATATATATATATATATATACATACTTTACGATACCTTATGATAACTTCGAGTGACGGTTGAGGAGCTACCTGCGGTCAATCCCTCTGCAACATCCAACCTCATTTGCACGATTTGGTGGAAGGGAGAGTTGGTTTCCGCTCTGCTCCTGTCCTCGTATCCAGCCATGCATGGCGAGTCAGGGAATTTGCACAAGAACCTGTCCAGATAGTTCTTGAAATTATTGAAGTTGGTGTGCTGGAGGTTCCTCACTTCTTTCGGCAGCACGTCAGAATTTTAGGCTACGTATTTTGAGGGTATTTTTCATCTTCGTTTTCATGACCCCCTCTCCCACTGCAGCTGGGACAGTACAGAGTCTACCTCTTCTCTCATTCCAGTGCGTTTCTATTTAATTTCTAAAGCCTGGGATATACCCCTTGAGTATTTTCCATATGTATATTACTGCGTACCGTTTGCGTCTTCTTGCCAGAGAGTGGAATTTCAGGGATTGTAGTGGAGATCAGTAGTCTTTACCTTTCGTTACCTCTATCTTAGACGTAAAAGTCCGTTGTTTGGCTTCTGTGTTTGCAATGTCTGTAAAAGTCCGTTGTTTGGCTTCTGTGTTTGCAATGTCTCATTTTCTGTATGGGCTCGTGAGTACTGAGCAATGCTCAATTATTGGTAGGACTAGATTTTTCCATAATTTTAGCATGATGTTTTTTCATCCTGTTCGTCCTTATTTCATTCCTAAACTATATGCGAGGCTGTAAAAAACTCATTTCACTTCATCCACTTAGCGTAATTTAATGTTCAGCAGTGATGGTTCATAATCTTCATGTTTCATATATTGGTGAATACACCTTACTACTGATATATCTCAACATCGTACAATAGTGTATTTGACTGTTTATCTATTGTAACTTAAAATTTAGAATATTGCCAACATAATTATGACTTGCGCAGGATAGAGTTCCCTCATTATCAACTTTTTCTCAGGCACTGGTTAGAATGTGTTTCCCAATTGGGTGCCACAAAATTTCATGCAAATGACAAAAATAATTCAAAAGTTAGTGAAGATACAAAATTTAAAAAAAACATTCGCGATTTGCGTCCATTACGAAAACTGTATAGGCTCATTCTTAAGTTACCTGGTGTTGGGGTGAGGTTGGTGGGGGGGGCGTGCGTGAAGTAGATGTTGGATAGTGGGATAGTAAAGTCATTCGGGTACCACGAAAGAAGAACAAAAGGATTGGGATGCCTTGAGCCAGAAAAAGTTGTGAACCACCGAGTTAAATTGTGCAATGGCCTCTGAGTTCGTGTAATATCACACCCACGACATTCTTTTTATGAGATGTGACAAAAAAAGAGTCTTTGCACCAAAACCATCAAACATTCGAGAACTCGATGTAAAAAATGACTGTAGTTATGCGAAGTATCAGCCAGAACTTGTGCCAAAATTTGTGGCACTCCATATTTGCAAGTGTGGAAGTGAAAATGGAGCAGAAAGTCTTTCCTTTATTCACTGTCAATATAAGATTAAATTAAGTTATTTCTAAGCATTAAAATCAAGTATTTACCAACCTTAAAGTTTCTTATTTTGTGAGAAACTAAATTATAGTGAATTATAATGAATTACTAAATCATATGAGGGGGTAATATGTACATTTCTTGAATATTACCACCTTCTTTAGATTAACCTAACCTAACCTAACCTAAAATTATAGTCACTGATGACAAGTAGACAGTCATATTGTATATACATATTCGTATGGAATAGTAACGGAATAACATCTCAAAATGTTTGTCACTTTTACAGAAGTCTCCGCCTATGAAGGCGGGACCTGTACATTTCTCACACATGCGCATTAAGATCATGATGCCTTAGAGATTATGGATTGTTCAATCAAGGACCCTGTTTCATTTCTTCTAAAGGCTGACCAATCAGAGGAAGGAAAATTCCAATACTATTTCGTTAAAAAATATATGCAGTAACAGCTATCCCTCACTGCATATTAAATCTCCAATAATGTCCTAAATTATTTACATTAAACATATAAATTACCGTTGGACAAGTTTTAATCGAACTCCTCTCAAAGTTTTTAAAGATACACTTAATTCATGTGAAGTATCTGACCAGTCAAAGACCCTAGAATGATTAAGGGAATTTCCCTTAAGAAAGTACTCTCAAGAGGAAAAGAATATTTGAGATTTCTGGCCCAACTCTTGGGACAAAGAATTTACAATACTCCTTGTCCCATGGCCACGATGAAAGACTGACACTTAATAGTTTCAATTAATTTCATTGAAGCTGTTATGAACATTGTTCTTCTTTAACCAAACCAAGGACTGTCGCATGCCATAGTCTGAGAAATGGGAAAGGTGTGCGGTGGCGAACCCGCTGCATGTAATGCATTTGGTTCGACCCGGTTCTACTTTCAAAATTGACTTTTTCCCGGTTGGTGGCAGCGTTACCGCCCGTTTCAACGTCCTCTGGTGGACGAATAACCTAAATCGAACACCCACTCAATCTTCTCATTTAACAAACGTTTCGTCCTCTTTCTCTAATTCCTTTCCTCGTGTCTGGGTTTACTGTGTTCCTACTTCTTATCAACGTATCATTTCTCTCAGTTACCCTTTAATTTTCATTCAAATGCTATCATTTTATTATCCTTGACATTCACTTAAGTGTTAGACCGAAGTTTGCAGCTAAAAGTATCGATTTATATTTGATGAATGGGTAATCTTTTACCATAAGATGTAACTGCTTATTTAGGCCATTTAAGTATGATGTAAAGCAAAATTAAGGAATTTTTTAACTTTTACCCAAATCGTAAGAACATTTTATGACTTGTCCTTAATCAATTACGCAACACGTAAAAATTATACTCCCACTCTTGGGGACATAAAATGTCAATCATTTTTCAAGGATTTCTTATCCACGGTCATATATATATATATACACAATGTATCCCTCACTAGAATTCGAACCCAGACTCTCTGACTCGGAGAAGGGCGTTAACCATTTCACTATGACAGGATAAAAGTCATAACAACCTGGCGACATTTCATCACTCCAGGAAACACATAACCCTTTCTGTATTTTTTACGTTAGGCGTTTCCTTTGGCTGATGAAATGTAGTTAGTTCCTTGTTAATTTTCACCCTGTCGTAGCCGAATGATCGATCCCGTGTCTGATTGAAAGGGCCCGGGTTGGAATCCTAGTAAAGGATAAATTTTGTTGACGCAAAAATATGCGTTTATATACATATATATTAGGTTTAAAAATGTAATTTAATTACATCTGCAATTACATCTCAAAAGTAATTAAATTACCTTCAAATTGCTTATTTAAAAGCTCAGTTAAAACTAAAGGTAAATAACTTGGCGTAGCAAGAACTACATTCTTCTTTGAATAAAGTCATGCGTTTTATATTACATCCAACGATCCGTATGATCAAATTGATCAATTTATTGTCTTTAATTACATCCCAATGAATGAACTGAAATACACTTTACTTTATGATCAGTCTGTAAATGAAAAAGGATTCCCTCTTTTTAATGTAAAGTTATGATGAAATTTTATATATATATATATATATATATTAATTATATATATATACAGTATACCTTTCAACCGTTCAAATGTTCCATGCGATGATTCCTCATTTCAAGGGTGATTACAAATGATCTTCCCGATTTTAAACATTTATTATGAAAAAACTAACAAAGCTACAGCGAAAGGCAAGATATATAAATAAAGAAGAAGTCAAAAAGTTTTATTTACGAGCTAATGAACTTCAATATGAGCTCCTTTTGTGGTTCTGCAGACATCAAAGCGGTAATCTGTTTCCCTCAATATATTTTGTAGCATATCATAATGAACTTTTCTAACAGCCTCTCGTATCCTTTCCTTCAAATGTTCCACAGTTGTTGCCATTGGTCGAACAAAAACTTCATTTTTGACATAGCCCCCAGAGGAAGAAGTCAAGGGCGGTTAGATCGGTTGAACGAATTGGCCAAGGAATGGGCCTCCCGCGCCCGATCCAATGATCAGGCAATTGCTAATTCAGGAATGTTGTAACCTCATTTTGGAAATGGGGTGGCGCACCATCCTGTTGAAGCCACACATCAGCTTTGTCCTCCAGCAGCTGGGGCATCAGCCACAGCTGTAGCATATCGCTGTAAATGATACCGTTAATTGTCTGTGCAGCAAAGAAGAATGGACCGTACACTTTCTCAGCGGTAAGAGCACAAAACACATTAACTTTAGGGCTATTTCTGACGTGTTCAATATTACAAATAAAAATTCCTAAATCGAGATCATTTTTAATCACCCGGTGTGTGTATATATATATATTATATAATATTATATATATATATACGAGGAGTGATCAAAAAGTATCGATAATTATTTATTGCTAAGGACAAATGAATGCAAATAAGAAATAACCGTTTACATATGTGAGTCTTCCTGCCCTCTGGTGTTTCCGAAAATATCTTCTGGTTTTCTCTTACATTCTTAAAATGTCTGCTGAGGTTCAATTTAGGCCAAAGGAGAAGAGCAATATTGGACAATCTTCGGTGTTTTCTTTCTCATTCATTTCAAATTTTGAGTTTTTGGAATAAACTAAACAGTTGTCTAACAAACTATATCGATAACCGCTGCATTGAACAACTGAAAATGATATCTGGAATGATTTCTACTCACTCAAAAGTATTCCCCATTCGCATTCGTGGTTCACGAGTGACAATGACCAAAAGTGAAAAAATCCACATTTGAGAAAAGCGTGTCTTGATTTGGGAAACGATGTTTTTGTCGCTGAAACGGCGATGAGTGAAAATGTTTACTATTTTCTAACCTAATTTATTTTAACCAGTGTTTGAAATGCAGGGGGGAGGGGTTGAAGGGGGGTTCCTATAAATTGTTTCATATAAATTAAAATTTGAAAGCTTAAGTTTACGGGGGTTGTTACAGGACCCACCCTGGGTCCCCTTAGACAGCACACTTCGATGGGTCCCATGTAGATTTCGGAGGGGTAAAATCCACCCTGACCACCCCTGTATTTCGAACACTGGAAAACCAAACAGAACCTAACCTAACATACGCCTAACCAATCAGACCCTAACTTATCGTATCCTAACCTAACATACGCTTAACCAATCAGAACCTAACTTATCGTATCTTAACCAATCAAACCTACCTAACCAATCGTAACCTAACCCGAACCAAAGAGGGAAAGGCCTTGAATGAGGATGACATGCAGTGGAAATAGACCCATTTGAAAATGTCTCATTTGAGATTCTCACTTTCCCACTTTTGGGGGCGAAATCGAACGGGGATGACGTTGAATGAAGAGTAAATCTGTGAAACGTCAGTAGGCAACAATGTCGCTAAGGTATTGAACTATTGATTCATCTCATATTGCTTCCTTCGTTCAAATAATATAAGAAATTAGTTAAAAAGAGTAATTTTATTTTAAATTAATTATTTTAAAATTGTAATTTAGCAAAATTACTACATTTTCAAAGTCAGTCAAATTAATAACTATTTACGTAATTAAAAAAAATACTTATTATTATTATTATTATTATTATTACTATTATTGTTATTATTATTATATATATAAACTGGAACGTAAGGAAACAACGTCCTGAAGTTCCAGGCGATAACGCATCCGTTTCAATTTTTTCTTTTTAAATTACTGATAGAGGAGTTTTAGCTAAAATATTCACACCTTTAGATTCATGTGTATTAATTTGTGTACGAGTTCAGTTACTGTATATATATATATATATGTGTGTGTGTGTGTATATATATATATATCGTTAGAACCGAGACACCAGTTTTTGAAAATTTAAAAAAAAATTTAGGTTCGGACGTATGTACAGAGTATAGCAATTTACCACTACATTTTTCTGGTAATTTTCTGAAAAATTCGACCAACAGTATATTGTACAATGTACACTGTACATTGTTACCTGGTAACAATTATTAATTTCATTTATAAGTACTGATAAAGCAAACCTATTACAGTTTTTTTAAATACATACAGTACAGGGTGTACATAAAGTCAGGATCTATTTTTGTGAAGCACTTGGAAATTATATGGAATTCAATCATAAAATGATAAAGTGGTAACGTTTATTAAATAATTAAGAGTAGGATTCGACGTGACGCCCATCAGTATCCCTGCACAGCTCAAATCGTTCCGCAGCATTTCTAAACACATTCTGGAGCATTTGCGGGGTTGTTATCTGCAGCAGTTCGTATACGTGTAGGTAAGTTTTCAAGACTCGTAATCTTCGCCTGATAGACGTGCGATTTGATAAAGCCCCATGCAAAGAAATCTAAAGGGGTTAAATCTGGTGATCTCGCTGGCCAAGGTCTTAAGTTGCTTCCGCGTCCGATCCAGCGATTTGGAAAACGTCCATTTAGATAATCCTGAACAATTTTGGCATAGTGACAAGGGTTCCATCTGGTGGATTCTAAGGGGATAGGATTCGTGTCATAACATGACGTAAACAGAATCTATAAATAGACCCACAAATTGTTTAAACTTCATTCTCTTCATTGCAATTGCTTCGGATTGACGTGTTCAAGATGTATCGTCGTGGTTACTTTCGTCATCATAATCGAAGAAGGAAGTTTGTTCGGACTTTTCGTCGAACGATTGTTAGAAGGCGTACTAAGGAGAAGATATTTACAGCTTCAATGAAATTTGTTTATTTGTCTAAAAATACTTTTGATGTTAATGCAGATGGATATTATACCTTGTGTTTGGATCTTTTAACTAATGAGGCTAAATCTACCATTTTAAAATTTAATTATTATCAAGTAACAGGTGTATCATTTCATAGTATTCCAGAACTGAATATGTCTGGATATGTTATTAATTATGAAGATTCATTAAGTCGTAAGAAGGAGGGTAGGGAAAGGATAGAGGGACCTAATGTAGGGATATCACCATCTCCATATTTAATTGTTCCACATTGTGTTTTGTTTGAACCTAATCTTGACTCCACTCATAGTGCAAAGCAAGTAATGCATCATCCAAGAACAAAGTGGTACTCACCTTTTAAAGAGTTTAGAATGTATCGTAGATTGAAATAAGTATGTGAATTAGGTGACCAAGTCACTGCTCAATTCCCTCATAGTTTAATTAAGATATCTACAAATGATTTAGCTAAACCATTAGGTCGTATTTATGTTGGTAAATATACACCTGACGGATCTCAAAAAAATGAGTATGCATTTACATATGTTAATCGAATTGTATTTTATGTTAAGCTGTATGGTATAAAACAATAAAGAAATAAAACAAAAATTTCAAATTTTTCATTTCTCCATGATGAGTCATATTCTATTTATATCCTCAGACACAATTCGGCAGCTAGTATTACCTGCCGAATTTGTGTCTGTGTCTGGTAGTGGGATAGAAAAAATCGATGACGTCATAATGTGTGGTTGACTCATCATACAAAATTAGAGTTTAAGACGCTGCACACAAATAATTTAGACCATGTAGCCATTAATCTTTTGGCAGCCTCGCAGAGTTAGCATGCCGGCAAAACTGTATCTAGTTATAAGTGAATTCAAATTTCGTTAGCCCATCAGTATCCCTGCACAGCTCAAATCGTTCCGCAGCATTTCTAAACACATTCTGGAGCATTTGCGGGGTTATGTTATCTGCAGCAGTTCGTATACGTGTACGTAAGTTTTCAAGACTCGTAATCTTCGTCTGATAGACGTGCGATTTGATAAAGCCCCATGCAAAGAAATCTAAAGGGGTTAAATCTGGTGATCTCGCTGGC
>JAJOZX010003050.1:77500-340000 GCA_023014485.1 Bathynomus jamesi | reverse complement strand
TAATATTATATATATATGTGTGTGTGTGTGTGTGTGTGTATGCCTGCCCACACCCTAACAGTATTTGGGTCAAACTATCACCAGCTCCTTCAGTGATTACTCAGATATAAAAAAAACAATCTCGAAGCCTTTGTGCTAAAGCGAATATGACTATAAGGAACTTTCGGTTCTGTGCAAGTGAAGCTAAAGACACTCTCTTTCGTACTTTCTGCAGTAATATATACGGACAGCAACTCTGGGTGAATTATAAAAAAGGTTCTGGCAGAACTCTAAATTTGCTGTACAACAGGTCTTTTAGACTGTTACATAAATTACCCTCGAGATGCTCAGCTTCGCAAATGTTTGCTACCCGCAATGTCCCGAGTTTCCCAGAGGTAACAAGACGTGCTCAATACAGTCTAATGCAAAGAATTAAAAAAATCAACCAACCCGATTATCCAAGCTATCCATCAGTCCTGCCGTTTAACCTCTAAGCTCTGGACTTCTTGGTACGAAAACGTCTATCTGTAGCTCCACTTAACACTAACATTACTGTATTATTTCTAATCACTTGTATATATTTCTATCCTTAGTATGTGACCTGTCATTGTATTAATAATATTTGTCATTTGGACTATAGTCTGCCAATAAACCTTTTAATTTTCATTTTCAAATATATATATACACTATATATATGGAGTAAGCCATATAATTGTGTGTGTGTGTGTGTATGAGAGAGAAGGGGATTATAAGTTCTTCAGGAGTTTAAAATTTATAAAATGTAATAGCTTAATTTTACCAGTTTAAGCCAGAACAAAGCAGTAAATGGCGTGATAAGCCCTAATTAACGGGATTTTTTATATTTAATTCGGTCTCCGAAATCTTATCTATACTATAAACATTGAGTCCTGAACGTCTGTCCGTCACCATGTAAAGGGTGTCAGGAAATGATTGCCCCCCCCCCCCTGTACAGAAGAAACTGAAAGGAATAGAAAAAAACAGACAAAACCACGCGAAAGAGCGTTTAATTTTGAATAAAAAACACTTGTTTTAATATCGGGTGTTGCCCCCATTTGCAGCTCTGACGGCCATTAATCGACGGGGGTATGATCCCAGAAGTGTCTCAAAGAGATCGGTATCATGACTCATTTCTTCAAGGACTTCGTTGATCTTTGCAGTCATAATTTCTGTTGAATACCGATTCTGAATAGGTTGTTCCAGCATCAAGGACTCCACCCGATCCTTCATGATGGATCCGACATGTTCACAGACATTAAGATCGGGAGAATTGCCAGGCCATTCATTATTTCCGAAAAAATCAATGTTATTGTCCTTAAGCAGTTGTTGAGTCGCAAGTGCTTTCATACAGGGGGCTTTGTCGTGAAGAAAGGTTGCCTGTTCAACATCCAAAACACACTCGGGGTCTTTCAAAAACGGAATTACATGTTGGGCTAAAATTACATTTCGAAAATAAGGCCCATCCCAACTGGTTCCTCTTGGTTTGATAACCCAGATGAGCTTCCGAATAGAGAACATAATGAAAACACCCACACATGCTGGATTTTTTACTATTTCTCGATACTTCTGGTCGTCTGGGACTTCATCAAGAGTTGTTGCCCAAACCCGATCATTCTGAAAATTTGGTTTTCTGGAGACATAAACGAAGAATTCATCGCTGACAACCAAGTGAAGGAAATCGTCTTCCGTCCATTCCTCAAGATAATCACAAAACCATAGCCGATCTTCAATATTAAGATCACTCTTCCGTGGCTTAGCTATTTCATGCCAAGCACTCAAGCCTTGGCGAACTCGAAATTGATGCACAAATTGCCGATTGACTATCTTACCACGACGGATAAGTATCTCTTTCGCTACCTCAGAGCAGCCCTTCTTTCGGCGCCGTGATGCAGCAAGCACAATGTCTTTCGATTCTTGAGATAATTTCTCCGGTCTTCCTCCTCGAAATTCTGTTTCACAATCTTCAGGATTCTTATTTCAATTCCTTTTGACAAAGTCTTCTGATCTTTTTAATCTCTCAGCCACCCAGTGTCGATTTATAAAAGTTGCACCAGCTTCCTTTGCTTCACGAAATGTGACAGCTCGAATGCGGTCAAGAACTCGCTTTTTCTCTGAATCGTTCAAAATAGATGATGCCATGGTTTCTGTGGGGAAAAAAATAGTAAGAATTAAAATCACAGGAATAGAATATAATGGTTTTTATTCAGATTTTAACGCTCTTTCAAGTGGTCTCGCCGGTTTTTATCTATCTCTTCTAGTTTTTGCTCTACAGGGGGGGTACTATATTTACCATTAAGCGATTCTGAACAGAGAAATAAATGCGCTTTGCTTTGTTTCAACTTTTTACTGTAACGCCTTAAGATTTTCATTGCTTGATACAATAGGTTCGGATGTGAAGCTCAAGATTTCATTCCTGCGTTCTTTTCTATAGTTTTATTGACCAAATAATTGAACCCTCAGTAATTGGGGGTTGTTGTTGTTTAGCCGATCAGCCCACCCTGATCGAGCAAGCCGGCGGCACGCAGGTAACCGATCGCCCTCTCCGGAGTGGACCAGAGGTTCAGCGCACTAGTGATGTTGTGTTGTGTTCGTTATTGCGCTAGAGCAGTACAGTATGTCATAATGTATTCAATTGTTTGTGGTGTGTCCTGGCACAGGTGGTAGGTGTCGTCTGTGGAGTTGTCTAGTCTGTGTTTATATGTCCGTAAGTTGGGGTGATGTCCACATCGGAATCGTGCTAAGTTAACTCGATCCGATCTGCTCAGGTTGATCTCTGACCTGTTAATGGGTGGCGGCTTCGCACCTAGGACCGCATTCGGACCGAGTCGTGTCAGTGCTTTGTGGGTCAGGTGTGTGTACATGTGTTTTCTGTACTGTGTGATGTCTGTGGGACCTGGTATGAAATGGAGCATTTGGTTATAATGTCTCTCTGGTGTTACCTTAATGGTGCAAGGTGTCGGTGCATGATTGTACATGTAGTGGCAAGGGTGTTGTGGGTTAGTTGTTGCTGCTGCCATGAATTGTGTTCACCTCATGTCTAAATGTTCCCTAACTTTCAGTATTTTTGTTTCTGTGTACAGGTGTTCTATTGGTGTTGTTTGAGTGCATCCTGTAATGATACGAAGTGCGTTGTTTTGTATTGTCTGTAAGGTGTTTATGTGTGTGTTTGAGATAATGGGTGCCCAGCATGGGCTAGCATAGTCCATAAGTGAGCGAATATATTGTTTGTATATTAGTGATGTTGCTTCTTGCTCGTGTCCAAAGTTTGTGCCTGTTAGTACCCTAAGCGTGTTAAGTCTTGACGTACATTTGTTTTTAATATCCTGAATGTGGTTTGCAAAAGATAATGATGTGTTGTATGTGACCCCAAGTATTTTGGTCGTGTGAGTGTGTGGAATGTTGATGTTGTTTAGTGTAAGCTGTGTAATTACCTGGTGTTCTTTTGTGTTGCTTGTAAGCAAGGTGATGGTTGATTTTGTGGGCGCTACTTTGAGTCTATTGTGTGTGAGCCAGTCTTGTATACTGTTTATGTATGTTTGTAGGTTATTTGTCACTATCTCAGTGTACATGTTAAAGGCTGCTGCAGCGCTGCTATACATATTATATATATTTTTTTTTAACTTTAAATTTTTAACGCCAAATGTTTTTCCATTCAGATTTGGTCCTCTTTCTTTGATTTGTTTTTAGAGTATAAATATCAGAAATTTCTAATGTTTTTGAACACACACACACACACACACACACACACACACACACACACACACACACACACAAATTTAAAACGCTATAATAGATAATGCAAATGAATGGTTTTTTTTCCTTTTAGCGAGAATGTATCTCAATTCACGTGGGCCAAGCTGGCGTACAGATGGGCAACGCCTGCTGGGAACTGTACTGTCTCGAGCATGGTATCGCTCCAGACGGGTCCATGCCTTCAGGGAAGATGCTCGGTGAGGCTGATGACTCCTTCAGCACGTTCTTCAACGAAACAGGGCATGGGAAACACGTGCCGAGAGCAGTCTTTGTTGATCTCGAACCAACTGTCATTGGTAAAGGAAACATTATCGAAAGCTGTCAAAGTATTTTCTGACTATGATGAAATTCTTGAGGATTATATTTTCATTCATGTAGAAGTAATGTTAAGTGCGTAAGAACGAGAGTAACGTTTGTCTTCAGCATGGCCGTAACTACCTATGAGGTCACCGAGGTCCGGACCTCGGTAATTATTTCCTAAAAAAAAAAAAGAGACTGAACCGTTCTCCGTGTATGAAACGCATATTACCGCTTTTCTTTTGAAAAGAGGAGCGTCGAGCGTTTTGTGTTTTGTGTTTAGTGTATAGCTTGGGTTGTGTTTGTAGATGTCATTTTGGTCTGAATTTTGCTCGTCCCGCCGGCTCGAAAAAAATCTGGACCTCACTAATTTCTAAACCCTAGTTACGGCCCTGGTCTTCAGTAATAAAGAAAAGGATAGTATACCAAATGCTGTAGTTCATATAATACAAAGTACTACTATTGTTTTCTTTGTGAAATAAAATTGTATTGAAAATTCTCTGTAACTTCTACATTGAAATTCTACTCATGAATAGTAATTCCTTTTGTAAAAAGGAGAATTTTTATCAATTTGACTTTAAAAAGAATTGCAATTGCAGACGAAATTCGTACTGGGGCCTACCGACAGCTGTTCCACCCGGAACAAATGATTACAGGTAAAGAGGACGCAGCTAACAACTACGCGAGAGGCCATTACACTATCGGCAAAGAGATTGTCGACATCGTGCTCGACAAGACCCGACGACTAGCCGATCAGTGCACTGGCCTTCAGGTAAAGAAAATATTTTAACTTTTCAGAGCCCACAAAATCAGTTTTCTTCTGAAAATGGTCGAAAAGAGATAGTCAAATATACCGGATGATTTATTTTGATTGGATTGTTTAACCTCCTTCGCAACATTTAAGGTCATATGACGGGGGGGCGGGGTAACCTACAGCTTTACGTGGGATCCGAACCACGGGTCTTTCCATCATCTGGACGCAGCGGACGGTCTCCTATCACTCAGGCAGAGCTGGGCACTTGCGTTTTTTTTTGCGTTTTTTTGCGGTACTGCGGTACTGCGGTACTACCAAACCGGTACCGCATAACGCAGTACCGCAAAGGATCGCTGAAAGTACAGCAGTACCGCTACCGCATTCAAATTTCCCGCGGTACTTTCCGCGGTACCGACCAACACGGTAGTACCGCAGTACCGCAAAAAAAACCGCAAGTGCCCAGCTCTGCAGTGCTATCAGTATTCTGAAGTTTGAACTTGTCTATATAATCATTTGAATACTTTCAGTTACTCTGTAGAGTAATTTAATTTTCAGGGATTTTTGATCTTCCATTCATTTGGTGGCGGTACAGGATCAGGTTTCACTTCTCTCCTTATGGAAAGACTGTCCGTGGATTATGCAAAAAAAAGCAAACTAGAATTCGCTATTTATCCAGCTCCACAGGTATTCCCTTGTTTCAAGCAAAGCTGGGCACTTGCGGTTTTTTTTGCGGTACTGCGGTACTGCGGTACTACCGCACTACCAAACCGGTACCGCATAACGCAGTACCGCAAAGGATCGCTGAAAGTACAGCCTGTACTTTCAGCGATCCTTTGCGGTACTGCGTTATGCGGTACCGGTTTGGTAGTGCGGTAGTACCGCAGTACCGCAGTACCGCAAAAAAAACCGCAAGTGCCCAGCTTTGCAAGTTGTTTGTTGTCCTTGAAGAATCGACAGGTTTTTTTTATTTCCTCTTGTCTATTTCGTCTTTTAGGCCGACCACATACAAAGTCGTCTTGCGACTCACGACTGACAACTTGGATCGTGACGACTCGAGTCGCGTATGATTTTACATCGACAAAATGGGAGCCCTGTACACTGTAGCGACCGCGACGCGATTCCCCAGAATCGCGTCGCGGTCGCTGCAGTGTGCGGGGCTTGAGTTGTCACGACCCAAGTCGTCAGTCGTGAGTCGTGAGCCTTAGGCTCTTGGTTTTTTACAGGCTTTTTTAATAACCACTTTTTATTTATTCGACCAATATGAAAGATTGCTACCGCTGTGGTGGAACCTTACAACGCCATCTTGACGACACATACAACGCTGGAACACTCCGAGTGCGCCTTTATGGTGGACAACGAGGCTATTTACGACATCTGCAAGAGGAACATGAACATCGAGCGCCCCACGTACACCAACTTGAACAGACTCATCGGTCAAATTGTATCTTCGATCACTGCCTCGTTAAGGTAATTTCAGCAAAGAGGGAATCGAACGATCGTACTTATGTACAGGAACACGAAAGTAACGACCGGTTGTACTTTCAGATTCGATGGTGCGTTGAATGTTGATTTAACAGAATTCCAGACAAATTTAGTGCCATACCCTCGTATCCACTTTCCGCTGGTGACCTATGCCCCAGTCATTTCTGCCGAAAGAGCTTACCACGAACAACTTTCTGTGTCCGAAATCACAAATTCGTGCTTTGAACCTTCTAATCAGGTCGGCCTGAGGTCATCATTTTTATATAATTTCTTGCTTCCTTGAAGTTACTTAATTTTTAACTTCAGAAATCCAAAATCAATTATTCTTTTTAGGTTCAGTGTAACTATTTTGAATGGATAGTATCAATTAATTAACTATTTTGGGTACTTGTGGGTTATCTGTCGCCACTTTTTAATATACCTATTGGTTATCTGTTTCCACTTTTTACTTGTGGGTCATTTATTTTTTAGTTAGGTTAGGTTAGGTTAGTGTGTGGTTAGGTTAGGTTAGGTTAGGATTGTATAATGGAAATAATAAACACGCATTAAAACTGTTGTGTGTGTGTGTGTGTGTGTGTGTGTGTGTGTTTTGAGAGTTTTTAGTTCCGAGTTCAAGTCATGCGTTTCCCATGAAGAACCAGAAATGGGTTCTTATGTACAAAACCTTTTAAATCAGAGCGAAAATACTGACAACAGCTTCTCACTCTATTTAATCTCAGCTAAAGTGAAGTAGAGATAAATATTATATTCAGTGAACTTTTCACTTTATGAAGAAAAAAATAATTGACAACTTAACTTTTACTGACTGCATTTGGTTTTATAATCCCATTATCGACTGACTAACGGTGCTTGCATCCAGTCAACAAATAATTAAATTTGATTTTAAAACCCATCAGAATCAGCAACATAAAGAATGTTCCAGAATTAAAGATTAATTAATTAAAGTAAAGAAGGTTGAGTTTAAGGCTCCGAAGTGTTACGTTCTAAATAAGTTATGCAGTTTGACAATATATCAAGAAACACGTATTTTGGAGTGCTAATTCCTTTCAGATGGTAAAATGCGACCCTCAGCGTGGTAAGTACATGGCTGTATGTCTGTTGTACAGAGGTGATGTGGTCCCAAAGGACGTGAACGCAGCCATAGCTCAGATTAAGAACAAGCGGTCCATTCAATTCGTGGATTGGTGTCCAACAGGATTCAAAGTAAGAGCCAAAATTTCTTCTGGTTTATATTTTCACCCTTCCCATGACATTTATAATTAAATATACACTGACAGTCAAATTTATAAGGACACGTACTCAAACCTTATGAAAACTGGATCAAATGTAGAATTCGGACCCCAGCCTTTTTTTAGTTAGCTTTATAAGGCTAACTAACGAAAATATCATGACCTAACCTAACCAATCGTCAAGGGCGTACAGTTAACCTAACGATTGGTTAGGTTAGGTCGTGATATTTTCGTTAGTTAGCCTTATAAAGCTAACTAAAAAAGGCTGGGGTCCGAATTCTACATATGATCCTGAAAACTCTATGAAATGAGGTGAATTGGGAATGTGAATTTCAACATGCATTCAACAACATAAAACTAACTACAAAACTTGGGTATGACCCAGGGTTTTTTTTAAGGAATTTTTGGAACTGCACATTTTATAGGCCACAGATAGATGAAAAATAACTTATCCTGCAATATCCAGTATCCTACTCCTATCCAGCATCCTACTCACTCATCAATGCTATTTCTCATCACTCATACTCACTTACGTATGTGTTTTCAATAAAAATAATTTGTGAACATAAATTTTAAACCTTTATTCTTTAGTTTATAAATGCTTTTAATACGGCTAACATACCTTAAATTAAACTTTACAGCAGGTGATAATATGTCTGTGAGATTCTTTTCATACGCACGGCGGCGACTATATGATACGTTATTGCTGGAATAATATAATTAATCTACATATCAACTGGAAAGAGCTGATTTAACTTTAATTTATGATAACTGCTCTATTTGAGATTTAGTAAAGTGTACAAAATACATCTTTGAACTGCACAGCAGAACTGCGCAATTTTTTTTAGAACTGCACGTTAAAAAAAACCCTGGTATGGCCTACTTCACTAAACTTCTCTAACATAAAGTTAGATATGTTCTTTTAATAGCATACATAATGTGAGGGCTATGGGACATGGATATTACCTTTACCTTAATTAAGGTCTTATTAAATAATGGATCATTCTCCATGTCGATATCTGTATGATGAAGTCCAAAGTGGCCCAAGAATTTCTTTTCAATCTTTCACGTGCTCAGTCAGTGTGACGATTCCTCAGTTCACGGAGGTCGGGTTCATTGTCCCACCTTTCAAGGTGGTCTGGTGAAAGAGCGAGTTGGTTTCTTGGGGCTCTCCATTTCACAGCCAGGTTCACGTGGCTCCTATGGGATTGTCCTGAGTCAGGCGTTTAATCTTTTGAAAATTCCACGTCGAACTCATTCGTGTTCCGAGGTGCTTTAGATAGCTGGTTGAATAATGTTGGCCCTTTAATAAAAAAATCTATTTTCCTTCAGGGTTGAAGATGTTCCCCGATTAATCTTGAATTTGGAAACACGACACATTCTTCCTTTCCTATTTTTCACCGTTGTTTGAATGGTTATAAGGATTAATTTGAGATAAGAAACTAGTTTTTCTATTATTTTCCATATGTAAATAACAGTTCACTACTTCTCTTTTTTCCAGCGAGTATAAATTTAATTCACGTAACCTTTCCCAGTAATTTACTTCTTTACAGCCATTGAACATGGCTGTAAAGTTCTCTGAATCCCTTCTAGATGACTAATACCTTCTTTTATATATGGGGGCGTTAAGACTTAGCAATATTCAGCTTCGGTATGATCAGTGCTTTCAACACATGTATGTTTCTCACCAAGATCTTTTATGTCGTAATCTGAGCTGTCCAGTTTTCCACTTATTATCTTGTTGATATTGTTGTCTTCGCACTCTATTAATTTTTCGGTCACTCTCTTCCTCTTGAGGAACATTGACTGTTGTCTCGCAAACGTCTTTCTATTTCCTTTTTGTTGTTTTTGGGACATAATTTTCCAAAGTTTCTAACGTGCTGCGCATTCACGTATCGTATCACGTCCATCGTGGTCTTCGTGTGTGTGTGTGTATATACACACCTTTCAAATGTTCCGTGTGATGATTCCTCATTTCACGAAGGTCAAGCTTGTCGCCCCTCCTCTCGAGTTGGCCTGGTGAAGTAGAGAGTTAGTTTCTTGTACTCCCCACCTCACATAGCCGGGTACCCCTAGCTCTCTGGGATTGTTCTGAGCCAGGCATCTAATCTTCTTTTGAAGATATCCACCGCAACACCACTCGTGTTCCTTAGTTCCTTGGGCAGCTGGTTAAACAGTCTTGGTCCTCTCACAACAAAACTATTTTCTTTCAGGGTTGAGGATGTTCCCTGTCTAGCCTTTAATTTGGGAACACGACGCAGTCTTCCTTTTCTACTTTCCACTGTTATTTGGGGGGTTATAGGGTTCAAAGTAAGATTAGGGGTTAGTTTCTCCATTATTTTCCAAGTGTAAATAATGGTGTATCTCTCTCTTTTTCTTCCCAGTGAATATAGGTTTAATTCACGTAACCTTTCTTTGCACCCATTGATCTTGGCTGTGAAGCTTCTCTGAATCCCTTCTGGTTAACTAATGCCTTCCTTTTTATATGGGGATGTTAGGACCGAGCAGTATTCCAATTTGGGTATGATCAGTGTTTTCAGTAGAGGAATCATTATATTCCTATCCCTTCGTTTAAAGGTTTTCAGTATCTGCCCAGTTATCTCTTTGCTCTGTTTACTGCTATCTTATTTTGTGTTTCAAATTTCGCATCATCTGTCATTAGAAACCCCTAAATCTTTTGCTTTAGAATTTCTCTGAATTTCCTGTCCATTTGGGGTATAATATTCTATGGATTTTAGGTCTTCTCTTTTTCCGTACCGTAACAGCTGAAATTTCTCAGTGTTAAACTTCATATTGTTGTCTTCCGTCCACTTGTAGATTCTGTTCATGTCGATTTGTAGAGATCCTATATCTTCTGGGTTTCTTATTTTTCTACTGATCTTTGTGTCATCGACAAAGGATGTTACTGTACTGTCTCTGGTAACGTCCTCATCTATGTCAGTTAGCATGATTATGAAGAGTAGTGGAGCTAATACTGTTCCTTGTGGTACTGAGCTGAGGACCTCTGATTCTGATGAAGATATTCCTTGTACTGTAACGACTTGCCGCCGCTCACTAAGGAAATTATATATCCATTTCCCTACTTTTCCTGTTATTCCCATATATTTCACTTACGTGCTATGATTTCATAGTCACACTTGTCGAACGCCTTGGCAAAGTCTCTGTATATTACATCATAGTTTTCCTTACTTTCAAGTGCATCAATAATGTTGTTGTAGTGTTCCATTAGTTGTGATAGGCATGATCTGCCTGACCGGAATCCATGTTGGTTATCATTTAACTTTTTCTGGGTTTCCAAAAAGTCATAGATTTTTTCTGTAACTATTCTTTCAAATATTTTAGTGAGATGAGATGTAAGCGACACTGGCCTATAGTTTTTGGCCTCGGATCGATATATCAACGCTTTCCGGAGATCAGCGAAATTAAGCGACATTGGGTCTGGGTAGTAGTTGGATGGGAGACCGGCCTCTGCGCCCAAATTATGTAGCGACCCGTGGTTTGGATCCCACGTAAAGCTGTAGATCCCCTCCGTCATATGACCCTAAATATTGCGAAGGAGGTTAAACAACCCAAATTAAAAAAAAAAATATATATATATATATATATTGGGGAATCACGTCGTCGCGGTCGCTGCAGTGTGTGGGGTTCCCATTCTGTCAATGTAAAATCACACGCGACTCGAGTCGTCACGACCCAAGTCGTCAAAGTCGTGAGTCGCAAGTCGCAAGACGAAAGACGATCCTGTGTGCGGTCGGCCTTAGTAACTACATAAAAATTAAACCGAAACGGCATAGTTTTAGGTTAACAGTTAAACTAACCTGAAGTTTGAAGGTTGTTTTCGGTCTTAATTTACCCATTCGTATTACTTTAGTACAGTGGTTCGCAACTGGTGGTCCATGGCAAATTTCCTGGATGGGCCAAAGAGGCTGGTCATAGTATCCTTTTAAAAATCAAATTCAAATTTAGAAGTAGTATAATTTTAGTCATTTTATCAAATTATTTGCGTATAATTATACATTATTTTTATTTACATTATTTTGCCACGAGTTATTCGAATTAGCTCTGGAGCCATCGCCTCATAAAAGGTTGGGAACCACCGCTTTAGTACAAAAGTAACATCGCGTAATTTACCTTCATTTTGGTTTCTAGGTTGGCATCAATTACCAGCCCCCTACGGTGGTTCCTGGTGGGGACTTAGCGAAGGTATCTCGTGCAGTTTGTATGCTCTCCAATACAACCGCCATTGCTAAAGCCTGGGCAAGGCTAGACCATAAATTCGATCTTATGTATGCGAAGAGAGCGTTCGTTCACTGGTAAGAATAATTTATTTATAAAATATATATACTGTACTTGGTGGCACCTATCAGGATTAAAGGAGTGATAGGCAAGACTAGACCGAGGAAAAGAAAGAGGCATTCTCTTTTCCCAGTGACTGGGGAGACCACATGCCGTACGGAGTTTTATATATATATATATATATATATGTGTAAAGAACGACGCTTGTGTAGAAGAACGTTCCGCACAAGATGAGGAGGGAGAACGAACAAATGAAAAATGAGGTAACCACCCGGGAATCGAACCCGGGATCTTTCGATTGCCGGTCAGATATGCTATCCACTACACCAGTGGTTCTCAACGGGGGCGGTACCGCCCCCCAGGGGGCGTTCACTGGGTGTCGGGGGGCGTTAGAAGCTGGTTAGTTGAAAAGGGGGCGTTAGTCAGCTAATGGGGGGCGTTCATGTGTTTCAATGAATTTCATCTACACAGTTCTGGAATCTACATTAAATTTGAATGTTTGAATGAAATTAAGTGGCTGAAACAAGGTTACTAGAACCTTTTAATTTAGCAAAATTGCAAAAGCACTTACCGAAAAATATGGAATCCACTCAGCTGATGTAATTTCTCAAGCGCCATCTACTGGGAGAATTGTCACTATGTCAAGTTCAACATTCTCTCAATAGATGGCTCTTGAGTAATTATGTCATTTATTGTGAATTATTGGAAGTGAGTAGACGCCATTTTTTCGGTAAGTGTTTTTGTAATTTTACTAAAGCCGTCTTCTATTAGTCAACTGACATTTAAATAGTTGTCTAGTATAGTTGTCTAGTATATAGTCTAGTATAGTTGTTAGTAACATCCTTGCTAGGAAAAACATTTAAATACATTAATACAGCAAACATGATTCCATTTTGTTAAAGATATAGCAAAATATTCAGCTCGCAGAAGTATAATTTAGGCTAGTTTACCATAAAACTTATTTTATGCATACAAATAAAAACATTTCTTACGCTAACGGCTAACTTAACTAAAAATAAAATTTCTGAATGTTTTTACAGTTTTCGCGATGTCACAAGGCAAGAAAAAGTGTCGTCAGTATAATGTTGAATATCTCAGCTATGGCTTCGTACCTTCTCCTACGAATCAACGGCTTCCTATGTGTTTACTGTGTGAGCAAGTATTCTCTAACGAGGCCATGAAACCCTCACGCCTGAAGGAGCACATAATTAAAATCCATCCTGATAAAACTGACAAAGACCTTGCATTCTTTAAAGACCTCAAAGAAAGACATGCCAGAAGCACAATCAGTAGCATATTCAAAAAGAACGTAAACCAAACTGAGAAGGGCTTAGTTGCCTCATATAATATCTCTCTCCTTATTGCCAAATGTGGAATGCCATTCACAGTTGGAGAAAAGCTGATTCTTCCTGCTATTAAAGAAGCTATTTGCACTGTTATGGAATGTGACCCTTCGCAGGTTCTAAAATCCATCCCCTCAGCAATGACACTGTGTCAAGGAGAATCAATGAAATGGCATTGGATAGTGAGGAGCAGTTGTGTGCCATTCTGCGAGAAAATCCGTTCACTCTTCAGGCTGACGAGACTATTGTCTCAGATAATAACGTTTTGCTGATGACCTATGTTCGTTATCTGTCATCTGGTGAAATTTCCGAAGAGTTTTTGTTCTCCAAGTATTTGGAAACCGACATTAAAGGGCAGACCATATTTAATGCAGTTGAAGAATACTTGAGTTGCAATTCTATTCCAGCTGCCAACATCATTGCATGTGCCACCGATGGGGCTCCATCCATGGTTGGACGGTACCGTGGTTTCACTACTCTATTGAAAAAGTGGGCTCCACACATTTTGACAGTCCATTGCGTGCTGCACCGTCATAATCTAGTGGCGAAAAAAATCAGCCCTCCTCTCCACAAGTCACTGAGTGTGGCAGTTAAGGCCATCAACAAGATAAAGGCCAATGCACTGAATGACCGAGTGTTCAGACAACTCTGTGGGGACAATGATGAAATTTTTGAGCGTCTGCTACTTCACACCGAGGTGCGCTGGCTCTCGAAAGGCAATTGTCTTTCCCGTTTGTGTGAGTTGTTCAGCACAGTTTTAGAGTTTTTTGAGGATACTGATGCAACTCTCAAGGAACAAGTGTTGTTAAGTCAATGCGATATTTTCTACCTGGCAGACATCTTTGAAAAAATGAATGAGATCAGCATTAAATTACAAGGAAATGAAGTGACGCTGATTCACTGCAAATCTGTAATTTGCAGCTTCATCGCCAAGCTGAACATATACCAGGAAGGCATTGGACGGCGTCAGCTGGCTCATTTTCCCAAATTGATGAAGGTAATTGATTTTACTAAATACTTACTTTTTAATAAATTTCAGAAATTTTTATTTAAAAACTACTTGTTTTTTAATGTGCTTTTATTGAATTTATTCACAGGTGTCCGAGAAACTGACTGATGAACATCTACTCCGTTACATCGACCACTTAAAGATGATGAAGGCTGACATGGAAATCCGATTCAGCGATCTTCAAAAGCTTGACGTCCCTGACTGGGTGGTACAGCCCTTCAAATCAGATGTTACGAAATTTGAAGTTGAGATCCAGGAGGAGCTTGTTGATGTACAAAATGACGATGAGGCCCAGGTAACCTTCCGCACCTCTGGCTGGCGTGGTATGTGGGCAACACATTGGCAACGTTATCCAGTTCTTTGGAAAAGAACTCGTCTTCTTCTCTTGGCATTCCCTACCTCATATTTAGTGGAACAGGGTTTCAGCCATGTCCTTTACATGCAGTCCAAATATCGTAACAGGCTTAATATAACAGCCTCAGGTGCACTGAGGTTGAACCTGACTTCTATCCAACCTTCAGTGAAGATATTGGCTGGAAAACACCAAGCGCAAGGCTCTCACTAGTATTTTTGTATTATTTTTGTGTGGCACATTGTTTTTATTTTACGTTACTGCGTTTTTGTTTGTTTGAATAAAATTCTTTCATGTTATGTTAAGCTGTTGTTTCATTTCCAGGGAAAATTTGCATGACCGTATTCAACATTCCAAGACTTAAGAATTGAATTTTCCTGGTGGGGGGACGTTGAGAGGTCTAATAATTGGTAAAGGGGCGTTGGTATAGAAAAGGTTGAGAACCACTGCACTACACCATGGGCCTCGATTAATTAGAAGTCGTAATTCTCCTACATACGAGCAGAAACCAATGCCCTGAGGGGGCACCTTCTCATGCCGTACCTATATATGCATTTTAACTACAAACAACACACAGTATAATTAATGTAATTAATTATACTGTGTGTTGTTTGCAGTTAAAAAATATATATATATATATATATACATATACTTTTTGGTGGCACACCAACTATTTATATTCATAGGCCAGTATGCATAATATATAAATAACTAAGTTTTTTTATTTATACGTGTATTTATTATATAGTTTATTGTGTATTATTTATTATTTTAATTATTATTTTATGGCAATTGGTATTTATTTTGTTTTAGTTTCTGGTAAACTGTATCAATGGCCACTTCCGATTTAAGAAAAAAAAAATTGGTTTCCCTGCCCAGTCTTCTTCTTTAAGAATAATAGTAATTAAAAAAACCCAAGAAGTTGAAGCGTACCCTGACCATGTCAATTAATATACCATGTATTTTTAGGTACGTTGGAGAGGGTATGGAAGAGGGAGAATTTACGGAGGCCAGAGAGGACCTTGCCGCTCTCGAAAAGGATTATGAGGAGGTCGCCTTTGACACCACTCTGGACGAAGATGAAAATCTCGATGAAGCCTAGTTTTAGAATTCATTCCATTTGTAATAAAATATCACATTAAATATTTATCTCATTGTTAATAAAGAACATTTGTATTATAAATTAAGAATTAAAAAAAATACATCGTACATCGAAGTCATTCTAAATTTTAATAATTAAATTATAAATTGAAAGAAAAACATTTACGAATCTTTTAAAATATATCACGAATCAATCAGTTTTTCTGTACTAAAAAAAAAAAAAACAGAAATTTCAAATCTACGACGACTCGCACGCAAAATTTCCCCAACTGTAAACACAAAGCACAAATTTGGTTTGTGCATTTCCATTAATCACTATGCAACCAAGCCCGTAGCCAAGGGGGGCCAGGGGGGGCAAAGCCCACCCTGGAAAATAATAAGCCCCCCCCCCTGGGAAAACTCAGCACCTTATAAACAGTATTGTTGTTCGAGAATTTTTTTTGTAGTATTTTGGTTCTAAGAGGAATAGGTGAAGTGATAAAATAACGTTTATGTAATTATGTTTTCTGCAGTATATTTCGATATTCACAAAAAATGACAAATTTTTTCATTGTCCCCCCTGTCAATTTCTCCGCCCCTCCTACTGATTTGGTCTGGCTACGGCCCTGTATGCAACGCTTAACGGAATAAAAGGAATGTGATCTCTTAGTAAACATTTTAGGAGAGTATATTTTCATTATTTAATAAATCTTATCAAAGTGAGACATTTTCTGACTATCCTTAGACCAAAATGTAACAGAATGAAACTGTGACCCGCTTGTTAGAATTTGTCGAAAGGGTTACCACAAAGTTGCTTTGCATGAAAAACAAGGACAAGTTGACAATATACAGATATGCTATAATTTCACTGCAAAGGGACTTTGTGACCACCCTGTACAGTACACTGATTTACAAAATATTTGCGAGAAGTCATTTTAAAAACATAAGAACGAAATAGTCTCTACCTAAAAAGCCGAAAAGGGCCAACTTGGCCTTATTTATTTTAATTTTTTATTAATTTATTTTTTTGTGCTAAAATTTCTTCAAATGTAATTTTACTTTACAATTTATTATTTTATTTTATTTATGAAATAATGAGGTAAGCGAAATATTTAAGTATTTTTGTCTTTTATTATAATACAATAAAAAAATAATTTTAAATTTTCAACTTTATGTTCATTAAAAATATCCTTATAATTCAATCATTTCTTTTTATATATATTTATGATGAAAATAACCACGAAGGAAAATAAAACACGAAATAGTGCTCAACCGCTTTCGTCTGATGACATCCTCAGAAAATTAATCATAAGATTGAGGTTATATATACGATAAATCACAAAGAAGAAAAAATAATGTGATTGGTGCAGAAAATATTTGGGAGGAGCACACAATTCAGGTGAGACAGCTATCAGAATTTTAGCGCCTTGCCCTTCTTATCTAAAGCTGTTCTGAATGAATTCAAAATAAGAGGATCGAGCAAAACAAACAAACAAACAAACACTTTATTTCAGACTCAACAGGTACAAACATTATACAAACATTATCTTCCATAGAAGATTAAGAGATAGTTGTCTGGAACACTGACTAAGTAGGCCATTGAATCACTGTGCATAATGAACATACAATTGCCTACACCAATGCTTCCAGATATGAGATTTATAAAATATATCGGAGACCAGTCCACTAACCATGGCTTCTATTATCTTATTGAATGACTCGCCAAGCCTAGTGATGAATCTAAATACAAAATTGCGAATGACACTGGCACAGTTAGGCACCTTATTGACTACAAACAGCATACTGACACTAGAAGGAGCACCATTTATAAATCTTGAAGTTTTTATATGCTCAGGGAAATACTTTGGTTAGAAAATTTCATGTGTACATTAAATGTTAAGTTGATTTTGTTCAAAACTTTTTATACTCCGATGTATACAGCTCATTTGTGGTGGAACTACAGAATATATAATTTGAGAAAATTATATGTTGCATATAATAATATGTTTATTAATATGGTTAATAATTGTCTACATTGCCTTAGAATATCGCAGTCATCTGAAAGACTATCCATTAGTATGTGGCCAAGATACTTAGTCTGGGTTACTTCTGACAGCACCATACCATTCGATTCAAATTCACGAAATTTTATATATTTGTAGGCCTTGGTCCTCATAATCATAACATGACTTTTAGCAGGATTATATTTCATGTTATCCTTCTCATACCTTTCACACACCTTCAAAAGTGTGCTGAGCCCTTTTACAGATGAAGAAATAAGAACTAGATCATCTGCATACATCAAATGATTAACAATCATTGTACCAATATAGCAGCCTATTTTACAGGTGTTCAGCACAACAGATAAATTATCCAAATAAACATTGAATAAGTAGGGGGATAATATCCTACCTGCTTGACACCATTGGTCACAAAGAATGGCTCTGAATTAACCCCACCCCATCTTACAATCATTGCCTGGTGACTGTACCAAAATATTAATATACAGACCAAGTAACCAAGTACATTACGATTTACAAGTTTCATGAATTATCACGATCAAATGCAGTGGCGGATTAAAAGGGGGGGTGGCAACTGGGGCGCTAGCCCATGTGCCCCCACACAAAAGGGCCCCCACAAAGAAAGGTTTATTTGTTGTTACATACTTTTATATAAAAAAAACCACGAACTTCGGTTGAGTTTGACCTGACCAAACAACTTGAAACAAGCTATAATCAGAAAAGCTAGATACTGTGATGACGTAATTTTGTTGTGTACTTTGTAATGCTCTTGATGCTCATGGCTTGGTGCAGTCATTTTGGATTGTGTTTTCGTTTGCAATGGTTGCGTTAATTTGAATGTCAATTTATTTTTGGTTATTATTCGTTTTTTGACCCAGTCACACCCAGCTATAACAACAATATATATTGAATAACCAATCAAAACTGAATAAGAAAATATATATATTATCTTGTGCAAATTTGTATAAAATGTGTTTTTTTATTAAAATATATTTCCTATTTTTGGTGTTTTTTCATATATATATATATATCGACTATTTGGTGAATATTTCTTATTTTTGGTGATTCTGGCTACTTCTGCGTAATTCAATTTGTCCTGTTTTACAAATAAATCATTTTTAGCAATTTTTCGTCTGTTCAGTTCGGTTTTTTTGTGACTAGAAGTATGATGTGTCAGTTATGCATATTTGATTTTCAAGACGTGATCTGCCATATTGCCCTCGATGAAGACAAGAGTTTAGACCTTTTTTTCAATCACGGAATAATTAAGACATCCGTGACCTGCCCTAAATACAATAGTGCTTGTATTTTAAGAAAAGACCAGAAGGTCTTTAGGTGTCATAAAAAAATCCTAAAAATAAACGTGTCACATTTCAGTTTAAGGGCAGGCGAAATTTAGCGGACTACCCATGCAAGGTTGGCACATGTTATTACATTATCATTTGTATAATTTAGGTCTCGGGGGTACGGGCGTAAAGATCACGCATCACAAATTGATCGGTCCTAATGTTTTGCGGACAGTTCGGTACGTGACACCGGTTAGGTCAACTGTACGCCCTAGATGATTGGTTAGGTTAAGTCATGATGTTTTCGTTTAAATTCGTTAGTTTAAACGAAAATGATGAGTGCAAACTTTTCTGGTTAATTTTGAGGTGTTTTGTACGAAACTGCCATCCGTTTCCTGTGCAAATGTGTAGTTTTCAAGATGACGATATCTCGAAAACTACGCATTTGCACAGGAAACGGATGGCAGATTCGTGCAGAGCACCTCAAAATTGACCAGAAAAGTTTGCTCTCATTATAAAAAGAGACTGGGTCAAAAAACGAATAATTACCTTATTTTCGTTTGTTTAGTTAATTTGCCATCAAACCTTTTGCTGAAGGTTTGTGAAGAGAGTAAGAAACATTTTTTACTTTTCAAATATGTTTATATCATCTTATGGAAAACTGACGAGTGGGTAGTTGGGAGGTAACGAAAATGGTTCACTGAGTAGGTAGGTAGTTAATCTAACAATTATTAAATTCCTTTTATGTCAATAACTGGGTGGATGAAACCAATTGGTTGCTCACCAGAGTTATTCTCCACACTAGTATTTATATACTGTGTGAGAAGAGCGTGCTCGGTAATGGAGATACATTACCGCTCAACCAACCGAGGAAAAAACCAAGACAACGCTGGTGGAAAAAGCCCCGCGAAGAGGAGAACAAGGGAGTACGAAAACGAACAACGGGGCGAGAGGACGCAACGGTGAAGGGACGAGAACAGACAACGAAAAAGATCCCCACCAGCAAGTGCGCTCTCGACAATTACACAACCGGAGAACAGAGACTCCAATAACTAACAGTAAGTGACTAATTGAGTTTTTTAACCCAGCAATTTAATCACATTAAATTAAGCTGGGTCAGACAAGTTAGGCCTACATTGTGGCCTAAGACCCAGCATCAACTCATAGCTTAACAAAGGTGAAGGTAGATTGCCCTAACCTAATTTGGTGAGGAATCCTACTGTGGACCTCAATTTATCTGCCCGCTCTGGACCATTTCCGGAATCTCTAGGCTGACCCCTCTAGGCTAGACTTGATCTACTCTATAGTTAGACTGGAGATATAAGGGGTGGGTTAATTGTGGACCAATTCATACAGAGCATTTTTCGCATTGGTGGTCCGTGTGTGTGGGAATTTACAAACCTTAACCTTACTTAACAAAAAATTGCAGAATTAGGCTAAATGGTCTAGCCTAAGCCTAAGCCTAAGCCTAACCTAATCAAGCCTAATTAGGTCTACAACCTAGGGCCTAACTAGGAAACATTTACATTTAAGGAGTCTCATTCTCTTATAAGCTTAGACCTGAGTGACACATAAGTACTTGGTGGGGATTAAACCAAATTTAAACTTGACTGTTTTGTCTGTGCTCTCTCTTCTCTGGTAATTTCTTCTTGTCCTCTATTTCATTACGATCCCCAGTTAAACAATTTTGACTTAGACATGGACAGTGCGGAATTGAAAAAGTTAAAAAAGAAAAGGGGGGCAAAGTTGGGAGCTGTTACAAAGGCTGTGAACACTTTTAACAATATTACACAACCAGGTAAGGAAAATTTAGAGAGTGTAATTCTTAAATTGGAAACTAAAAAGAAGGAAATAATAGCCATTAATGAGAGTATTTCAGAGTTAGTTGAATCCGAAATGGCTGAAGAACAATTGATAGACCTTTACGCTGACGATGATGATCAGGTAATCTCAATTGAACAGCAAATAAGGAGACTACGGTCTCGTTTGACTGACTTAACACCAAAAAAACCTAATTCTGATTTTAATCAAAGTAGAGCTAACCTTCAACAAAATTTAAGTGGCATGCTAAATCCTGAGTCACAAGAATTGAGGGCTCAGCAGTGGCGGTCCTAGCTTACATGACGCCCTGGGCGAACCTCACCTTCAGCGCCCCCCCCCCTGTTCGCCAAACACACACATTCGAATCCCCCCAAAATAAAGGACAGACATAACTCTTTCACAAAATAACTTTTTATTGGACTAATTGTTGGAACTTCAGAACCAAAACAAAGACTCAAATTTCTGAATTTTACAAATCCTTCATCACGTAAATAGAATAACTCACCTAAGAGAATGTAATTATGATACTATGAACAGGAAAAATACAAATTAAATTGCACAACTGCCATAAATAAACTAGAGAATCAAATTTCTAAATTGTACAAATGCTCTATCACATAAATAGAATAAGACACTTAAGAGAGGGTAATTATTATGCTACACTTTGAACAAGAAACAAAATAAATTGCACCACAGCACAACTGCCATCTAAAGCCTGACTCTTCTTACCTTCCTTGATGCAAAGTCATGAATTAAATCATCATATGAAATCTGCTCAGCAATTGTATGATTTATACTGATGATGGCCAGACCGGTAAGGCGTTCCTGTGACATAGTTGACCTCAGGTAGGATTTGATGAGCTTCAGCTTTGAAAAGCTCCTCTCTGCTTCAGCAACAGTGACTGGAAGAGTAAGACCAATTCTGAGAGCAGTCCACAAATTTGGATATATTTCAGAGAGCTCCCTTTCATGGATAAATGTCAGCAGTTCAAGCAAGGATATGGTCTTTGATGGCAAGTCAGGCAAGTTCTTCAGCTCCTGTGCAAGCTCTCTGCCATCCAAGTCAGATTGTCCCTTAAAGTGTAGTGTAGTACTAAGGTTCACACATTGTTCTGTCAGCTCCTCAAATGTGAGATTTTGGAAATGTGTCAGCACTCCAAACTTCTCTCCCACAATTTCCAACGTGGAAAATCTTTCCTGAATGGCTGATGTTGCAGCATCAACCACTGCATTGAAAAATGTCACCTCCAGCTTCTTCAAAGCATCAATCAAGGCTCATCAGATGCTTCATAGGAGAAGTGCCGCTTTGTGGACCTCAGCCGTTTTTGTTTTAACACAACCTCCACATTCATTTGTTCACAGATATCTGTGGCTGCCATTTGTGCAGCCACAAAACCTGTTGCCCTGTAATTGCGGAGACTCTCTCTGTTTTTTTTAAGAGATTTACTGCAACATCAACGTGCATGCTAGGAGACTGCATCTGCTTGCTCACATGCTGAATTTGGCACAACAGGTCATGCCACACCACTGAACAAATGGCGAAGCGGTATGACCCAACCTCCTCTGACAGAGATTGAGCCTCGACCTTTATTACAGAGTCTTTGGTGTGGTCCCTCACCTCGATCAGTGCATCTCTCACTGCAGCTGCCTGATATCTCAGGGGCTCCACACTCTTGATCTTGCTTTCCCACCTTGTATCAGACCACATCTTCAATGTGATGTTCACATGTTTTTTCAAAATGGCCCATCGTTGTGTGGAGGCTGAAAACAAGTTGTAAAGCTTCTGCAAGATGCCAAAATAACTTATGGCATCAATAGATCCCTTAGCAGCATCGGCCACAAGCAAATTCAGAGAATGAGCCCCACATGGAACAAACAGAGCTCTGGGATTAATTTCTAGGAGCCTGGATTGAACACCCTTGTTTTTTCCCCTCATGTTGGCCCCGTTGTCGTATGATTGTCCTCTACAGTCCATGAAAGGAACTTTTAGCTCCTCCAGTCTCTTCAGAATCAGAGATGCCAAATGTTGACCAGTGGACTCCTCTGCCTCCAAAAACCCCATGAAATGTTCCTTTATATGGGGCTTCCCTTCCAGTGACACAACCCGAATCACAACTGACAACTGTTCAGTGTGGCTGATATCTGGAGTGCAATCTAGAATTATTGAAAAAAACTTTGATTGTTTGATGTCGCTCACCATTGCTGAAATGGTCTTGCTGCTCGACAAATCAATGAGTTCGTTTTGTATGTGGTGGCCGAGGTAGCTGGTGTGACTGGAGGTCCCTTTTTGGACACGGTTAATGTGCTCTTGCATTATAGGATCAAATTGTGCCATCAGTTCAACTTCTTTCAGAAAATTGCCATTTGATGGTGAGAACAATTTTTCTGTATGTCCCCTTAGTGCCAAATTCCTAACTGCCAGAGAATGCACAATAGCAGTGAGACGTGTCAGCACCGCTCTCCATCTCAACTTCTCAGCCTCCAGAAGTGCCATCTCCTGCTTGTCAATGGTCTCCCCCTTTCTCATCCTCACTGCCAGTTCTTTCCAGATTTTCATAGAATTTAGGTGTTCTGAACTGTTGTCATGTGATGTGAGCAATGAGCTTGCATGCTTCCAGTCCGAGAGTCCCAAACTTGTTAAATTTATTTTCCTCTTGGAAAATAATGTACAACAGAAACAGAAAAGGCTGTTGTTTTTTAAGGAATAGACCAACCAACTTCTGGTTATATTTCCCCACTAACCAATGACTTCCTGAAGTATTGATGGTGGAAACTTCTTCCGTCACTGTCGTTTCTAGGGAATACAAAGTCAGATGGTACTTGACTTGGTCCCCTGGAAACCAGTTGTGTCCGAATTCTCTCAGTCAGAACTGAAGGCCAGTTAGCAGGGTCGGTGGACAGAGACTCATCCTCAGGAGGCGATTCTGCTCCAGGCATTTCTATATAGAAGAACAAGAGCATTACTCATTAGTATACACACCTAAGTTAGATAACACATTATTCACAGCACTTTGTTATGGTGGTGGTGTTATGGAATTATGGTGGTGAAACACCACACATACCCAGTAACCCAGACCCAGTGATAATAACATTATAATTTATAACTGTTTGCAAAATGCTTTGCAGGGATGCACACATACACATACACACACACGCACACACTCACAGACATATGTGCACACAAACTCACCTGAAGAGTCCTGCCGGGGAGAAGTAGAAGCAAATGGGTCTTCATCCTCAGGATCAGACTGCATTTGTGGAGACATATGTGAGGCTGAGGAGGTAGATGGCTCCTCAGCCTCAATAATGGCAGAAGTAGACGGCTTCTCATCCTGGCTAGTGGCAGAGGGTGTTCCAAAATATTTCAAAAGTGCCCCTGCAAATAGTAAAATAGACATAACAGACCAATGCATGAATAGGCTAGTACAATTAATTTAACATGTTATTAAGCACAATTTATTAAACTTTTAGAATAGGAAACAAATGAATAATACAACCTCCTTGGTTAATGGCTAATTATATACATAATATTACACTTCAAATGACTCAGAAAGCTATATCACAAAATAGCAGTGCAATATAGCAGTGAAGAGTAGATGACATAGCTCTATACCTTTATCTTTTGCTCGTTTCTCCTCTTCTTCTTTCCTCTTTTTTCTAAACTGAGCACCTGATAGCTTTGACCTCTTCTTATCCATTTGCGGTTATTTGACAGACCTTAGTGGCTTAGTGTGAAGATTCGTTCTGTAATAAATAATATACATTTCACTATTTAACCAAACCCAGAAAAATAACATTACATATGTTAAAGTATGGGCCTTTATTCCCAATAATATTAATCTGGAAGCATTTTGCATTGTTTAGGTCTTTTATGGGAAGGTTTATGGAAAATGCAATAGATGGTTTTTTATTAATAAAAATATATTTATTGATCTTTTATTTTTATTTTATTTTATTTTTTATTTTTATTTATTTCTTTATTTATTTATTCTTATTTTTATTTTTATTTTTTTTGCAGGCGCTCATGCCGCCCCTCCACAAATGCCGCCCTGTGCGGCTGCCCATATTGCCCATATGAGGAACCGCCACTGGGGCTCAGTTACCCATTTTGCTAGTACCAACATTTGAAGGGAACACGGTACAATTCCCATCTTTCATTGACAAATTTGAGAATTTAATAGGTAATAAACCTTATATTTCAACTGTTGAAAAGTTTAGTTACTTAACTAGTTCCCTTAAAGGCCCAGCCTATAACCTGATAGCCTATTTACCAGCCGTAGGGAATTCATATGAAGTAGCTATTGATCTCTTAAAACGTAATTACATTAATAAAGATGAGATTGTATATGAATTATCTCAACAAACTTTTGAATTTGCACCCATAAAAGATAACCATAGTGATATGGAAAATTTTTATACAAAATTAGAAGCTATTATAGGACAACTAGTTAGCAATGAGATAGATATTAAAGCTTCATCTTGGATTATACAAGGCATAGTACTTAGGTGCCTTCCTTTGAGGGTTAAAGATATTTTAATTCTAAAGACGGGAGAAAATTATCCTAATCTGGAAGATATAAGAAAACACTTCCCCAATATCCTAACTAATTACAAATTGAGAGATTTTCCAACACAAAATAAGACCCAGACTATGGATAAACCAAAGACTGTTCCCAGAGACCAACTAGCTACAGCCAAACAGACAAAACTTGATACTGTAGAATCATATGTGACCAACTGTAATACACGAACACCTACATTACAGAACTTTAATGTAACTGCTGCCTCAACTTACACACCACATTGCAAATTTTGTGCAAGTAATGAACACAGTAGTACTGGGTGTGACAATATTCAGACTTTAACCAAAGAGCTAAAAGATGTGAACAGTTGAACCTGTGTAAAAAGTGTACTGGCCAGGGACATTATAAGAAAGACTGTAAATCTAGGTTAAGATTCAAGTGTAAGTTTTGTAAAAGTTTACGACATGTCTCATCAATGTGTGATTCACCAAAGTGTCCAAACAATAGTACTCAAACTCAAAAGATACCTCCCCCAAACAAAGGTAACAAAGAAAATGCCACTTTCATGGGACATTCTGTTTGTTCAAACAACGTAACAAGAAACACTGAGATTCTTTTACCAACTATTACTTTGGACTTAGTGAATAGTGAGGGTAGCACCACTCCAGTGAGATGTCTTATAGACTGTTGTTCTCAACAAACATTTGTTTCACAAAATGTAGTCAATAAATTGGGTTTGACACCAAACCCGAATGAACAAAAACTCAATATTGCATCCTTTGTTAAGGATAACTCGAACAAAAATAGCTATAAGACAATTGACCTGGAACTACATTTAGAAAGTAAATTAGAGAAAATTGAAGCAGTTATTATTTCTAAAGTAGGACAAAACAAACTGGTTATACCCAAACTAGAACAAACCATAAATCATTTGGGAAAACACTACAAAATAGCTGATAGACATATCACTAACAACACAGTAGCTAACATTGAAATGCTAATAGGGGCAGATTATATTAATCTTATTCATAAGGGCATTGTAGAGATAGGTAATGGTATAGCTATTCAGACTCCATCAGGGATAGCCCCTTTGGGTGACCTATCAAAATACAACCTAGACCTAAACCAAAACAGTTCATGACCAACAAATACTATATGCCTCAACTCAGTCCTACATAACACCTGTAAGAATAGCAACACTTTGAATAATATTATCTCAACTGAGAACATTAATTCATCATTATCAAATGAAACTTTGGATGAGGCAATTCAAACTTTATGGTTGCTAGAATCTGTGGGTATACATGACACAAATCAAACTTCAGAAGATCAGTTAATGGTAGAAAGATTTGAAGACACCATTCAGTGCAAAGACAATAGTTATTTTATTGAGTTACCTTGGAAAATAAATTGTCCAACTTTAAGAGACAATCTCAAAGTAGCTAAAGGACATTTATATAAAGTAATGAAAAAACTCAAACAAGATAATAATGTAAAAATATATAATGATGTCTTCAAAGAACAGCTACAGAAAGGCTTCATTGAAGAAGTAACAAATAACCCTTTTAAAAAAGATGGTTGTAATCCACAGGGGGGTTTATCGACAAGATGCCCCAACAACAAAACTCAGAGTAGTATATAACTGTAGCCTCAAAGACAGTGATAAACACAGTTTGAATGATTGCCTGATTGAGGGTCCTAATCTCATTTCTGACCTTGTGAAGATCTTACTGAGGTTCAGGTTAGACAAATATTATCAGAGGCTTCCAAAATTTTTGATCCCATGGGTCTATTCCTGCCTTCAACAATAAAATCAAAGATTCTCCTCCAAGAAATTTGGAGGACAAATGTTGGGTGGGATGATCCAATAACAAATGAAAATCAAAAATCTTGGAAGAAGTTAGCTGCTGATTTAACAAAAGTGCAGAACATTAAAATTCAAAGGTGCTGTGGGTTTAGGGATAAGCCCCAGAGACTTCATGTGTTTGCTGATGCAAGCACACAAGCTTATGGGTGCTGTGCGTATCTTGTAAGCCCTACAGAAAGTCATCTAATTTATTCAAAAGGGAAAGTTGCACCTCTCAAACCTACCCGAACCATACCTCAATTGGAACTATTGGCTGCTACATTAGCCATTAAAACCATTTCATTGCTTAAGGATGCTTACCATGATGTGTACTTAACTCATATCCACATCTGGCTTGACAGTCAGATTTGTCTTGCCTGGATACGGAATGATAGCATTAATAGTAAGAATATCTTTGTAAGAAATAGGCTAAAAGAAATAGCTGAAGCTAATGAAAGCCTACAAGTAAACTTTCACTATGTTCCAACTAAACAAAATCCAGCAGACTTTCTGACCAGAGGTTTATCCTACAAGTTGTTGAAGTCAAACAAAACTTGGTTTATGGGACCTAAGTGGCTCTGTAATACAGACCAATGGCCTGTGGAACAAGTTAACTTGACATTAAATTTAATCTTTTCAAATGAAAAGGTTGAACCAATCACTAATTATGAAATTTATTCTGATTTCAACAAACTTGTCAGGGTTACAGCCTACTGTTTGAGGTTTGCTCACAACTGTTTAACCACAATTAACAAACAGCTAAATAAAAACAATCATAATTATACAGAAGTTGCAACCAAATACTGGATAGGCCATGCACAACAAAAAGAGTACAATAAAGAGTTAGAATTCTTGACTAATGGGAAACAAACAAAAGAACCTGTACCATCAGTAGTTGTGGATCTAAACTTGTTCAGAGATGAGGAAGGCCTTCTAAGGTGTAAAGGGAGATTAGACAAATCAAAACTGTCATACAAAAGCAAACATCCAATCCTTTTACCTAGATTTAGCTATTTGACAACATTAATCATCAGAAAAACACACAATGATGTATATCATATGGGGGTACCACAGACACTAACTACATTAAGAAAAACTTATCGGATACCCAAGGGAAGGATCACTGTTAAAACAGTCCTGAGTGAGTGTGTCACATGTAGGCGTATTCATGCTAGGCCCTATAGGAAACCAAATCCTCCTGCTTTGCCAGAGGAGAGAGTTACTCTCAACAGACCCTTTGAGACTGTAGGCATTGACTATACAGGAGCATTGACTGTAGGGGTGGGTGACACTGAACAAAAAATGTACATTGTACTGTTTACATGTGCTGCCTCACGAGCTGTTTATTTGGATGTTGTGGAGGACCTTACAGCAGAATCTTTTGTTGCTGTCTTTAAGAGATTCTGTGCACGACATTCAGTACCCAAGACAGTTTGGACTGACAATGCTACATATTTCAAGGCTGGTGAACAAGTCATCCACGACTTGTTAAGCGATGAAATCACACAATTATATATACAAAATTCAAACATAAAGTGGAAGTATATTCCGGTTGCCTCTCCTTGGTATGGTTCTATCTGGGAGAGGAATATACAAACAGTAAAGAATTGCTTGAAAAAAGCAATTGGCAAAAAACAGATACACTTATTTGGGTTGCTCACTCTCCTGGCTGAGATTGAGAACATCATTAACAATAGACCACTCACTTATGTGAGTGACAACATTAATGACCCGGAACCATTAACTCCAAATCATTTGATTCGGGGAGAACAAGTTAGTCTCCTGCCGGACTACAATATAGACTCTTCAGAAGACCCAAACTGGACTCAACGACATGATGAGCTCCAGACTAAGTTACAACATTTAACTAGAGTTAAAGCTCATTTCATTAAACAGTGGAAAACTGAGTACTTGATGGGTCTAAGGGAGAGACATAAACAAATGACTAAGAAGGATTGGTCTGACACAATTAAGGTAGGGGACCTTGTTCTCATACATGACAGTACTCCAAGACAATACTGGCCTCTGGCTAGAGTTTCAGAACTCAGACCAGGGGCAGACGGGGTAACAAGAGTGGTCAAATTAAGGACTTCAACGGGTGACACAACAAGAGACATTTCTCTTTTGTACCCTTTAGAGTCTGGACCCAAAACAGTGGACTTTGGAGAACCTTCTCCACTGACAGTAACAACTGGAGACACTGAACTTCCAGTAACTATTCCTTTGACAGTAGGAGTGGTAACGCATCCTACTACAACATTGACAGACACAAGACCTCAGCGACAAACAGCATTAAAGGCGCGACTATTTTTACAACAAAAAATAGATGCTGGGGAATTGTAATTTTATCTTCTAACTTTCATTTTTTCTTTTCTTATGGTAAAGACCATAGACAGTTTCATCCTATGGATGTATAATTTCTCTTCTAATTAAATGCTACACCTTCTCCATGAGAAGGTGAGGATAGGCACTGTTAATCAGATTAACAGGCATTTACAGTTAAATAGTTAGCTAGTCTACACTCAGACATAAAAATTGGTGACAATGACACCAAAATTTTTATCTCCCGGGGCCCCCAGTATATGGAAAACTGATGAGTGGGTAGTTGGGAGGTAACGAAAATGGTTCACTGAGTAGGTAGGTAGTTAATCTAACAATTATTAAATTCCTTTTATGTCAATAACTGGGTGGATGAAACCAATTGGTTGCTCACCAGAGTTATTCTCCACACTAGTATTTATATACTGTGTGAGAAGAGCGTGCTCGGTAATGGAGATACATTACCGCTCAACCAACCGAGGAAAAAACCAAGACAACGCTGGTGGAAAAAGCCCCGCGAAGAGGAGAACAAGGGAGTACGAAAACGAACAACGGGGCGAGAGGACGCAACGGTGAAGGGACGAGAACAGACAACGAAAAGATCCCCACCAGCAAGTGCGCTCTCGACAATTACACAACCGGAGAACAGAGACTCCAATAACTAACAGTAAGTGACTAATTGAGTTTTTTAACCCAGCAATTTAATCACATTAAATTAAGCTGGTCAGACAAGTTAGGCCTACATTGTGGCCTAAGACCCAGCATCAACTCATAGCTTAACAAAGGTGAAGGTAGATTGCCCTAACCTAATTTGGTGAGGAATCCTACTGTGGACCTCAATTTATCTGCCCGCTCTGGACCATTTCCGGAATCTCTAGGCTGACCCCTCTAGGCTAGACTTGATCTACTCTATAGTTAGACTGGAGATATAAGGGGTGGGTTAATTGTGGACCAATCCATACAGAGCATTTTTCGCAATCTGTAAGGAAAACAGATGCAAAGCTGGTTGACATCATCATGCTAGATAGTATATAATTTAATGGAAGGTAATTTAAAAATTAAGTAAAAATTAAGTTATGTAATGTAATTTCAAAATTAAGTTTTAGTGACAAGGGCCTCTACAAGTCACTGTGCTCCAGGGCCCCAACAACTCTCAATCCGGCCCTGATCAAATGCCTTAAAGACTTCCACGAAACGCAAAAATACATTAGCATCTAGATTTTGGTATTTACAGACCATTTCCTTCAATGCATACAAAATGCTTTCCTTGTGAACAGACGTGTTTTATCGAGTGTCCAGTGTTACCAATTGAAGAAGTGGTTTTCGTTGAGGTGTCTTTAAAAAAAATAGTGTTTGGTGCATTCTTAACTAAATTACTTCGTGTTACTAATCATTCATTAACGAATATATTTAATTTATTGACTTTATATATATATATATATATATATATATATATATATATATATGTTACGCCCAAATCGAAATCGCTCAGTGAGCGAAAAAAACAGCCACAACGCGTTGTAGATGCACCTAAGTGACCACATACCGATGTTAGATATTTTTTCGCTTCATGGCCGTTCTCAAACAACCACAACGCGTTGTGGACGATTTGAAAATTATTGAATGCTCGGTTAAGTTAATTGAATGCCCGGTTAGGTCAACTCTACGCCCTTGACGATTGGTTAGGTTAAGTCGTGATATTTTAGTTAAAACTAACGAAAATATCACGGCTTAACCTAACCAATCGTCAAGGGCGTACAATTAACCTAACCGGGCATTCAGTTAACATAACCGGGCACTCAGTTGACCTAACCGGGCATTCAATTAACCTAACCAGTTGGTTAATTTTTACATTTACGTCTCATTCTAAAGTTGCTTAAAATTAATCGAAACTACGGGAAAATTATTGATAATCCTTTTTTAAAGGACTTTATCTTTTTTCTAGCATATCTGCTTAACTTTGCTTTTTAATCGGTGAATACGTCGATAAATATACGTCGTATTTAGATCATTTCAATATACATCGTGTTTAAATAGAGTTTGATGAAAGACATCGGTGTGTGGTCGTTTCAAATCGTCCACAACGCGTTGTGGTCATATCCGAATTGTTCACAACGTGTTGCGGTTGTTTGAGAACGGTCATGAAGCGAAAAAATATCTGACATCGGTGTGCGGTCACTTAGGTGCATCCACAACGCGTTGTGGCTGTTTTTTTCGCTCACTGAGGGATTTCGATGTTTGGGCGTAACATATATATATTTTGATCAGGAACAAGAACAGAAGGAGTGTAATCATCTTATTGGCCCACGTTTCAGGTTTGTTACCCCTTTTCAAGACTAAAATGATAATAAAATACAGTTAAAACAAATGAGATCTTTTAAAACACTGTATAAAACCTTATTTTTTTTAAAAACTTCAATCACTGTTACAATTAAAATAAACATTCAATACACCTTATCTGAGCTCTAACATGAATAACAGAGAGAGAAATTTTAAAAAAATATATAACTTGGTTGGTAAATTAGGCTATGAGGAGTGGAACTGCTGAGGAATCATGATGAAGTGTGAGCAGGGCCGGTGAGAGCTGCCACGGTCCCCGGGGAAGGATTGGTATATAGGCCCTCCTGTTTACTTAGTATTTTATTATGAATGTTTTTTGTGTACAGGGACGTTTCTAGCCATTAGGGGACCCTAAGCAGCATACCCATTTGAGGCCCCACCCCACCATCCACCAACTCACGCCTTACTACATCACCTCAGCACACACATACAAAAAATGGCTGTGTTAATAAAAAACAATTATGAAACAATTTTAATGAAACATTTATGTCCAAAACAACAAATATGTACTTTCAGAAGACAAACAGAAAAAAATACTCTTCATGAAATTCCTGAAAATTAGCTTATACATTATTTAGAATAAATGACACAGAACTATGTATAAAAAAATAATGCAATTATCAACTACCAAACAATTACAAACTCTACGATACAATCGTGTAATAGCTAACAGTTATACCGAACAGTTTGTATCTTCAAAATTTTTGCCTCCTAGATTTTTTCTGGCCGAAATCATCAATAACATCATCATATGAAATCTCCGTGCCAACGTCCTGGTTGATGCTTATGATGCCAAGGCCACTAAGGCGATCCTGCCCCATTGATGATCTGAGGTAGTTCTTTATTAGCTTCATCTTAAAGAAGCTCCTCTCGGCTGACGCTACTGTCACAGGTAGAGTGCAAGCAATTCTTAGTGCAACCCAGAGATTGGGGTATAGTTCCTCCAGTTGCTTCTGATGAATGAAGGAGAGAAGCTCCAATGCAGTCATGTTGTGTGAAGGTAAAGTCGGCAAGTTCTTAATTTCGAGGGCCAGTTCTCTTCCATCAATGTCAGAGTCAGTTCCAGAGCTCAGTATCTTAGAGAGCTTTTCACACTTGCAGGACAAGTCTTCCTTGTTCATTGTGGTGAAGTTTAGGAGAACCCTAAATATGTCCCTCACATCATCTAATGTTTTGAATCTCTCATTTATTCACCCGATGGCACATTCCACCACCACATTGAAAAATTTGACTTCCAGCCTCTTTAAGGCTTCTGTAAATGGTTCGTCAGGAGCTTCGTAAGCAAAGTGCTTTTTTGTGGATCTGAGCCTCTTCTCCTTCAGCACAGCCTCCACATTCATTTCCTCACATATGTCCCTAGCTACGACTTGTGCTGCAACAAAACCTGTGTTTCTGTAGCTGGTGAGTGAGTCTTTTGTTTTTGTGAGGAGGTTGACTGCCACATCAAACTGCATTGTAGGAGACTGCAGAAGTTTGTTCACATGGTTAACTGCATGAAGAATGTCATACCATACTACTGTGCAAATATGAAAGCGATAAGATCCTACCTCCTCTGCAAGTGCTTGTGCTTCAGTCCTGGCTATGGCATCTGTGGCATTGTTTCTGACTTCCATCCGGGCCTCTCTGATGTTGTGGCTCTGGTATCGCACAGCCTCAGTGCTCTTAAGCCGGCTCTCCCACCTGGTTTCACTCCCTCCAAGACTTGAGTGTTATGTTAACGTGCTTCTTTAGGATTGTCCATCTCTGTGCAGCTGCTGCAAAAAGGTTGTACAATTTTTGTACGTTGCCAAAGAAGCTGATGGCATCTGTGGAAGCTTTAGCTGCATCAGCCACTACAAGATTCAGAGTGTGAGCCCCACATGGAACATAGATGTGCACGACAGTTCTTCTCTAATAACCTTGCCTGAACACCTTTGTTCTTGCCCTTCATGTTCGCTCCGTTGTCATATGACTGTCCCCTGCAGTCATCAAAGTGAATATTCAGTTCATCTAGTCTCTTCAGAATCAGAACTGATAAACCCAGGCCTGTACTTTCTGAAGCCTCAAGAAAGCCCAAGAAGTATTCTTTTATTTCTGGTACTTCACCCATTTTAACAGTTCTGATAATAATCGACATCTGTTCTTGGTGGCTTATGTCTGGAGTGCAGTCTAAAATGAGTGAGTAATATTTAGCTTGTTTTATTTCTGCAACAATGGCATCCAAGATCTTCCCACTAATGGACTCAATGATCTCATTTTGAATGATGTTTCCTACAATAGGTAACTTGAATGACTATATTGGCCACTTTCGACTCTGCTGATGTGTTGTTTCATCACTGGATCAAATTTGGCAAGCAGCTCAACCTCCTTCAAGAAGTTGCCATTGTCTCGATTGTACAATGTAGAGGAAGACCCCCTGAAAGCAATGTTTCTCTCTGCCAGTGATTGGATTATACTTACAAGACGTGTGAGAACATCTCGCCAGCGTCTTCGCTCTACCTCCATTAATGACATTTTAGTTTGGTCAATGGTCCTCCCAGTTTTTAGCCGCAGTTCCAGATCCTTCCATGTTGCCATGTTATCTGCATGTTCTGAACTATTTTCATGGCCTTTCAGAAGCGAACCAACGTTTATCCAGTCTGAAAGTCCATCCGTAATTAGTTTGTACGACTTCCTTGAAAACACTTGCAGCAGAAGCAATAAAGAACATCATTCCTTTAGAGTACATCAGCCAGCTTCGCTTTATTTTTTCCCCATTAATTAATGTTCTGTACGTGTAATGGTGATGAAAGCTTCTACCGTCCTCTCTTTTAGGGAATGTGAAATCTGGACTGATTTGAAATAGTCCTCGAGACACCAGATCTGTCTTCAAAGCATCTGACAGGACAACTGGTCAGTCATACGGATCAAGCGGTGGAGCAGATCTTGGTTCTTGTTGCTCAGTAGAAATGCCTGTGTGTGGTGTTTGAAGCTGAACAGAAGATGGGCCACTTGTTGGTTCATCAGGCACTACTTCTACTGGTGTTTGAGGTTGCATAGAGGATGGTCCTGCTGTTGGCTCATGATGCTCATCAGGCTTTGCTGAGGATGGCTTTTCCAAATATTTCAGTAGTGCTACTGAGAAGAACATAACATTACATATTCTGTTAGATTTTGCTAAAATACTCTTTCTTATCTTGTTTGATAATTGATCTGTGTGAACAGAATTTGAGGTGATGTGATCCATTAAATTTCACATTTCGAAATATTATAAATATTACAGAGACTAGCTAACTCTACACGATTCCTGAGCACTTGCCTAGCTTGATGGTCTACCTAACCTAGTTGTCTGAACTGTAATCATAAGAATATACAAGTGGCACATCTCACCTGTGCTACTGGAAAGCTTCTCCTCCTCTATTTTCTTCTTTTTCCATTTTTCAGCTCCTGATGGATAATGTCGTTTCATTTTCCAAGATGCACGAAGTCACATCTAGTTAACCACAACTAATCTGCTAAATAATAATAATCATGATCTACAGATCTACAGAAGCTAAGGCTAGCAAAGACCCTAAGATCCACTCTAAGGTTAGCCCGAGAGAAAGGAAAGAGTAGAGGGTTAAGAGAAGAGAAGAGAATAAGGGGTTAAGTAAGGAGCAACACCTATCACTCGTGGGTTAACATTCATTCAGAAAAAGAAAAAAAGTCTCACCATCATCCGCCGGCCACTGCCGACAAGTCAGAAAAATAGTCGGAGAAAATAGGAGAGGGGTGAAAATGAAAAGAAGTAAAATAAGAACGCTTACAAACCATGCAAACACAGTCTTAACTCACTGTCATACCATGCAAACTACAAACATGCAAGTAAAGAGAGTTACAGACATGCAAAGTAAGGAGATAAGAAAAAAAAAAGAAAGTAGGTACAGTTAAACAAAAAGTGAGTTATTTACGCTACGAGCTACATCTACGTTCGTGTTAGTCTAATTTTTTTTTTTTTTTTTTTATTGCTGGCATCACACGCTGGCATGTCACAAGCTGGCATTCATCGTCAACAGACTCATCCTCGAGCACCACCACCAGAGCTCCTGTTGTTAACTTTCTTTTTTAATTTTAAACAACGTTAATATTTTTAAAATGTCTGTCAAGACGGTTCTTAAACATATTAACGCTGGTAGAATGAACGACTGACGCGGGAAGATTATTCCATTTATCAATTACTTTAAACGTAAAGACGTTTTTAGCGATATTAGTAATGAAACGTCTGCCACGCAACTTAAATCCGTTATTGCGAATATTACTATTATCGAAAGTGAACAATTTGTCAAAATTTATGTTATCGATGTTATTAACGATTTTGAAAACTTCAATAAGCTCCCCCCTTAATCTTCTAGTTTCGAGTGAATACAGGTCTAACTCTTTAATCCTATCTTCATAAGGCTTGTTGCGCAATGACGGAATTAGTTTCGTGGCACGACGTTGAACCCTTTCTAACCTATCAATATCCTCACGCAAGTACGGGCACCAAAACTGAACTGCATATTCTAAATGAGGCCTGACTAGGGACTTGTAAAGGGGCAATATAATATCCTTCGATTTAAATTCGAAATTACGCACTATGAAGCCTAACATCCTATTAGCTTTTGCGCAAGACTCCAGGCACTGGTTCCTAACCTTTAAATCCCTAGATACGTGTACGCCTAAATCTACTTCCTCGTCAACGCTCGCTAACTCCCTATCATCCATCGTGTACGCGTAATCATTGTTGCGAGAACCTATATGCAAAACTTTACATTTGGCTACGTTAAATTGCATCTGCCACTTATCTGTCCACTCCATAATCCTATTTACATCGTCTTGGAGCCTATTTCTATCGTCCTCGTTAACAACCTTACCGCCTATTTTAGTATCGTCCGCGAATTTTGACACGTTACTAGTCAATCCTACATCTATGTCGTTAATGTAAATTACGAATAGCAATGGGCCTAATAATGATGATGATAATAATGATGATGATCTACAGTTCTACAGAAGCTAAGGCTAACAAAGACCCTAAGATCCACTCTAAATGATGATGATGATGATGATGATAATAATTGTTATAATTGTAACGTTAATAAAATACATTCAAATAATCAGACCATTTAGGTTTTAACCAACAAAATTCACATTATCTGAAAAAGATGAGAAAAGAATTAATAAACTTGAAAACATAACGAAAATAATCCTAGGTTTTAAAGTGTTACAAAATCTCTTAATAATTAGTAAATCGGTGAAATAATGTTTTACAATACTAGAAAAATTAAGCATTTAGGAAAGTATAAGCATATAGTAAGAATAAAGTTAAATAATATAGAAATAAGATCTCACAATACTTATTTACACATAACGACCAAAACGTTTCGTTTGTCTCCGATTTATCACATTTGTCTCATACAAAAACTTTAATTAATACGACAATAATAATAATAATAATAATAATAATAATAATTAACATTAATAATAACTTCAGCTATATTCCCATTCTTGCCCACTGAGCTATGACCTAGGAGCCTGTCTAGGGGTTCCTTAGTAGCAGCGGGGCCCTAAGCGGCCGCTTAGTCTGCTTATGCCAGGAAACGGCCCTGTTTGTGTACATAACAAGCAAACTGATTATATGTCCAAGTCACTATTCAAAACATACAGTATGAATAAACAAGTCAGAGGAAAATAACCATTTTATTTTTCGAATCAATTATATTAATTGTATCACCATACAATTTACAAATGCAGTACCAGTCCATGCAGGCAAGACAATTGTTTACTGCAAGATTTTAATAATTAGAAGCGTACTTTCTTTGCCTTCTCTCTAGCAAAGTGGTAAATGATTCTGATGAAATTTAAATGGTTCCCAGATCTGTCAGTCGGTCTTGGGCATTGGTGGACTGCAGATATTTTATCTGTTTCAGTTTGACTATGATAATCTCTATAAAATGTATATTCATTAATTATATTTCCTCTGTTATTTAATCAATTGCTTTATTAATATTTTTGGATTTTATCCCCCGCCCCCCCGCTCTTTCCGAGCGCCCTAGAGGTCCGGGCCTCGGGGATTTATCCCGGCTTCCCCGCCCTCTCGGCGGCCCTGCCTTTACGCATATGAATCACTGTGCGATACGTTTAGCCAACAATTTTTTTTCAACGAGCATCATGTCTGGAAACAAGCGAGCCACCATAAATAATTTTTTCTCCAAACGGTAAGTTAAGTTATATATTATTTAAATTTTATTTTTGGGCAAATTGTTTGAAAAATGGAAGGAAAAGAATGAAAATGAACCAACTGAAATTTTTCTTGTTTTAGGTCAGACTGAACTGAATAATATTCAAAATCTAAAAGATTTTATGAAATAGTACAGCAGCAGATTCTTATTCAGTGAAGCTTACTTTCTACTTATTTTTCAGGTTCGAGGTGCTACAGTTTCGACAGTAGTTTGCCGCCAGCTTAGGTTTGTGTCACTATATTCATTAATAATTGCCTTCATGCGTGTTTTTAGTCCCATATATCCAGGGGCGTACCTAAAGTACTTGGCACCCGGGGCGGATCATTCCTTTGGCACCCCCCCATAAATAATTTTAAAATTTAAACACAGAAAAAATAATTATGTTTGCAAGTAGATTTTTAAACAGGACAGTACTGTCATAAGCAAATTGAAAATAAGAAAAATGCAGGGCATTAAAAATTCAGTGAACAGGTAATACTGCATTTTATTTTGTACAAAAAACACAGGAAATCCAGTCTCAACGTTCAGCCTATTCTTCAAAGGTAAATAGAGAGGATTCACAGTCTGCTTTCGAGCCTTAATTTCTGCAAATTGATCAATGACCTCATCAAAATTCATCTTTTTGCATATTCATGTTCAATTGAAAGTAAAGCCAGATTTGTCAATCTTGTCTGACTTATGGTCGAGCGAAAGAATTTTTTTTCAATTTCAATTTGGAAAAACTTCTTTCACATGAAGCAATAGACACACAGACAGCCAAAAAGAATCTAAAACACAGTGACAAGCTTGGCAAAGATTCACAAAAATCCCATTTCACAATAAACTCCAAAAACTGCAATGCTGTCCATTTCTTTGCCTCTTCAATGCTGATTTTGGCAGCTTCCAAATGCCTCCGAAGTCGTCCAATTTCCATACTGATATCTTCGTCAGAGAATTCATCGAAAATCTGAGTCAAATTTGGAATATACTTCCGAAGTTCTTCTGTTGTAACAACCAAAGTATTTGGCTGAATAACAGCGAAGATTGACAGAATTTGACCCATTGCCTTAGAACGAATCTCCAATTCTTGATGAAAGCGATCAAGACATTCAAACATAGCCCTTTTTACTTCCTCTGGCAATGTGAGACCAACATCCTTTGCCATCTCTCCTGGCATCCTTTTTCGGAGCTTTACTCTCCCTCTTCTCTCCATAGAAATGTCCAATTTCCTCACACTTTGTAGTTGCATAATGAATGGCCCTCTCCACAATTTCATTGCGCTGATCTTCAAGAAACAGTTTTAGAGCTTGGAGCTTCACAATGCACTTTTCAAGGCTGATTCCAACTGTTCGCAAATACTTTTGTGTGAGATTAATTTCTTCCAGAACTTCACACCAGAAAGAAAGGTAACTCAAAAAAGAGAAATCACATACAGCAAACAGCAAAATCTGAGCTGATCCTCTTGTGTCCACATTTTCTTTAGAATCGCACAGTACTTCAAGGGTGAGGTCAGCTTTTCAAATTTGCCTTCACTGTTTTCACAGTCATAATGAGCACTCCATCTTTTCTGGGAACTATTATGACTTGAAATACATTAACTGAACAAATTGTCTGATTATTATTATTATTTTCTTGGGGGGGGGGGGGGGGGGGGGGTCAAGTGCAAATACGACTCCTAAAAAAGCAGAAAACTATAAGCATTACTCACAAATAACTAGACCACTGACAAAATGAAATTAACAGTATATCTACTAAATAAAGAAGTAAAAAAATTTATTACAACAGAAAAGCTTCAAACAAGTGGTTCTCAAGCTTTTTCCAACCAGATACCCATTGAGTTATTAGATTATCAACCCAGACAAGCAGAGACAATTAATTATTATCATTATTATTATTATCATTATTAATTATCATTTATAAACACTTAAACATCACTATGATACCACATTGTCAAAAATTACTGGACACTGGTATAAGTACCATGATATTGTTATAAACACCAGCACTTTATGCTTTATCATAATTATTTAATGAAACATACCTCATGTATGTGGAGTCACAGTGTCAAGTGAACAAGACTTAGAATGTCAGTTGCAGCCAGCTGGCTATGCTCACAAACTGATGACTAAAACGTCAACAAACGTTCGCCTTTCGATGTAATTTTTATCAAATATTTAATTTTTTGTTTGTAAATTTTGTATTGCCAATAAAAATAAAAAATTATTTTATAGTGGAAATTAAAATTAAGCTGTTGTAATAGTTTGAACATTTTAAATTTTTTTTTCTTACTTTGGCCAATTTTTCATTTGGTTTGAAAACTTGTACGGGTATTTCAACTCTCCCGATGGCATCCCCCTCCTGGCTGTCACCCGAGGCGGACTGCCCCCCTCGCACCCCCCTTAGTACGCCACTGGTCACATAACATCTTATGGGGTGTCTGGTCCAGTGTTACGAATAGGGTGGCCATTTCCAAATTTCTAAAAAGAGGACACTGCGTATGTGGCCGTAAGTTAACATATATAGTATATACTGTATATATATATGGGAATGAACTCAATGGTCCCCTGAGGTTTTTTACGATACACACAGACCGTGCATGGAACAAGGAACTCTTCTGGGATAATTAAATCCACTATAGTCCGAATAAGTAATGCTAAATGACAAATACCATAGTTTTTATTTTTCATGATGCTAGCCCGACGTGAACAACGGGTCACTCGCAAAGAGGTCCCATAAATATAGCTTCCCTCACCAGCTATCTGCAAAGCAGACAGGATCCAGCTTTGGGACATGGATCTAGGGTTTAAAGCAGCCTAGCCCAGCTACATTTAGAACCTCAATATAAGCAAAAGACTCGCTGCCCTCACGTCAGATTGAATACATCAAAGAAAAAGGGTAACTATTATATTTTTAGCCAAAAACCAAAACTTAAACTTCAACTGGCAGAATAGAAAACCTCAGCGGACCATTCTGAGTTCATTCCCATCTTGAAACGGACATGTTATGTGCCTTGAAAAGTGAACGCTCAATTCTGCCAGTTGAGGTTTAAGTTTTGGTTTTTGGCTAAAAATATAATAGTTACCCTTTTTCTTTGATGTATTCAATCTGACGTGAGGGCAGCGAGTCTTTTGCTTATATTGAGGTTCTAAATGTAGCTGGGCTAGGCTGCTTTAAACTCTAGATCGATGTCCCAAAGATGGATCCTGTCAGCTTTGCAGATAACTGGTGAGGGAAGCTATATTTATGGAACCTCTTTGCGAGTGACCCGTTGCCCACGTCGGGCTAGCATCATGAAAAAGAAAAACTATGGTATTTGTCATTTACCATTACTTATTTGGACTATAGTGGATTTAATTATCCCAGAAGAGTTCCTTGTTCCATGCACGGTCTGTGTGTAATATATATATATATATATTACACACAGATATATAATATATATATATATATATATATAAATGAAAGAAATGAATTTTTACTCCTTGGGCAGACTGACTGTCCGACTCGTAGTCATGAAATTGAAAACAAATGCGGCTTATCAGCAGTGTTGCCAACTTCATATAATAAAAATACGTTAACGGTCATTATGGCCTTCAGTACCCGCTATTTTAAGTGTACCTGAGGTAATTTATATAATTCTTTTTAGCCAGACCCCAAAAAGGAGGACAAATTAACGTCCGGCTCAAGGTGGCTCCGGATGGAGGACAGAGTGCTCAAAAGGCGGACTGTCCGGCCTAAACCCGGACGTCTGGCCACCATAGTTATGAAACGTTACAGTTGTATTAGGGTGTCAAGTTTCAGCAAAAAAATAGCGTCAGGTAATTTTTGAACAGCCCCTTATTGAACTAGCCTATTTACGCCCCATATGATAATTGGGTATGGTATTAGTTACTTTTCAGCCCAGAATGTTTCCCGACAATTTTGAAGGGTTCTACATTAATGTCTCAACAGGTACAAAACATTTATCAATAACATTTCCGTCGCAAATGTTTAGTTTACGAGATAGTTATTTTGTTGAAAAAAAATTTTTTTTGAAGGCGCATTCTATCGCCGCCATAACAGGAGGTGGCACCATCTAGCAACGAACTATGTAAACATTTTTGAGGTAGCCAATCACAGGCCTCTATTTCGTCCCGTGACCTAATGCAGCAAATCACCAACCGATCTGCTTCCTGGTTCATCTCGTTTTAAATTCAAATTCAGAATCGCACGGTGTAATTAAATGTAGTGTGTCTAATTTGTGTAATTTAGGTCTCGTAAAAATCACGCATCACAAATTGATCGGTATAGGGTTTTATATTTTTTATTTTTGAATTTCCGACTCTAAAATGATAATGTAATACATATTTACGTTAGGTTAGGTACTTTTAGGTTAGGGGTTAGGTTTTCTATGAAACCTAGGTTTTTCTCATGGTTTTTGATGTGTTTCATGACATTCTTACTTTCATTTTCGTTGGAAATGACGAGTTTTTTTTTTACCCCCAAAAGAACGATTCCCGACAGGTTCCCAAATATTGATAGGGTAGGGGATTGGGTATATCTTATCTTAACAACAGGTCATTTCCGACGGAAATGAAGGTCAGATTCGCATGAATCACATCAAAAACTATGAGAAAAACCTAGGTTTCATAGGAAATAGCAGTCTGGGCTGAAAAGTAACAATTACCATTTTCTAGCCAATCATAGCTAGGTTAGATTAGGTTTTGAAATTTTACATTATATTACATTTAATTTAGAAAACATGAACCCACTCTGGCCTATCGAGTTTATCCAATTTATGATCATGAGTAGGGTGGCCAGACGTCCAGCTTTAGGCGGACAGTCCGCCTTTTGAGCACACTGTCCTTAGGGTGGCCATTTCCAAATTTCCAAAAAGGAGGACACTTGTGTATGTGGCTGTACGTTAACATATATATATAAAATATATATATGTTGATGTATAGCCACATACGCAGTGTCCTCCTTTTTAAATGGCCACCCTAATCATGAGTTATATTTTATAATAATAAAATGTACAAAATGTCAATTTCAAGTCAGCTAATTTACATACAACTATTGACAGACCAACCAAAGTAGCCTACATAACTTAACAATACAGAAGAACATACACACATACCACATCAAGCAGGATACTCAAACTCCTCCCCAGACATAATGTTCTGTTCCCCCTCACTAGCAACATATACACGATGGAGAACAGAAAAACAACTGTCATCAGACCACCTGCCCATCATCATTACAACACATTCTACACTCTGCCCCAACAGCCTTAGGCACACTTACAGAAATTACAAGAAAGCTGATGGGAAACAGTTCAAAATACAGACTGAGGAACAATCACCACATTAAACAGCACACCCATCATAAACATCAATAAACACTCAAGACATTTAATCAGATCATCAATAATGCAAACAAATACATACCCAAGGGCAACATTAGGAAATACAACCCAAATTATACTAGAGAAATAGCCCACCTCATAAGGCAACGTAACAACCTCAAATATAACACAAAAACAGTAGATACAACAGCTCAATACAGAAATAAACAACAAACTCAAAGAAAAACAAACAAACATTCAGGGAATTCATAACAACACTAAACCACTCCACAGATACATCCAGGCTATACAAGACTATAAACAGCATTACCCACTCTAACAGTGGCATTCACACAACAAGCTAACATTCTAGTTAATCACTACGCAAAGATAAGTTACTTAAACAGAGACAACAACCAGAAACACGCAGATAGACAAACAGCCAGACACAAGAAAACCTACAGACTTGACACGACCATTAACCCTTCAATACAGACCAGACCACCAAGATCATCAAAAACATTAAGAATTTGAAGGCTACTGGACCAGACAACATATCTAACATACATAGGGTTGCCAACCGTCCTTTTTTGTAGATTTTTGTCCTTGTCCTTTCTTGAGTTCGGAAAGGACGCCATTTGTCCTTTTCTGATAACAATCTTGTTCCAAACAACAGTTTTATAACGAAACTTTTGTTTAAAAGGAAATAATTATAAAGTCTTAAGTAGAGTAACATTTTATAAATTCATTTCTTCACTTAAATGTTTACGTTCCGTGTAGTGGAAAAGTATAAATTTAAAAATAAATAGTTACCATAAATTTTGTCAATGCATAACTCAATGGGTCAATATCTGTATATCAATAAAAATATTTACTTTAAGAAAATATGCAATAAAAAAGCATGCAGTATAAATTGTAATAAATTATAAATAAAATTTTACTTTCTCTAACCTTGTAGACAGTATATTGGAATTGATGTTCTTGTCCTTTTTTTCAAACTTTATGGAGCTGGCAACCCTAAACATACACCTTAAACACTTGGGCCCACAAGGAATACTAGCTGTCACAAATATCAGCATATATTCATACCAACACTGTATTATTCCTGACACATGGAAACAAGGTAAAATTATTACACTACTCAAATCAAACAGAACCAGCTTCCTATAGACCCATTACTTTACTATGCACACCTTCCAAAGTAACAGAAAGACTAATCTTACAAATCACCAACCTACACATTCCACTATTGCCTACTCAACATTGATTCAAACCTCACCACTCAACCACGACATTACTCACTAACCTCACGCAGCACATCATGGATGGCATCAACTCCAGATGACCAGCTCAACGTACACTATTAGCAACAATAGACATTAGTAAAGCATTTGATGCTATCCCATGCTTCCATCTCATAAACAAAATACTCAAAACAAACATGCACAATAACACCAAAAGGTGGCTGAGCAACTATCTTTCAGGAAGATACTCACATGTCACTTTAATGGCAAGTCATCCAAAAACAAGCTTTTTCTGAACAGGGTCCCTCAAGGCTCTGTTCTCTCACCAACACTGTTCAACTTATACATGCATGACATTCCAACACCCATAGATAACAAGCTTACCTTATCATATGCAGATGACATCACACTAACATCCACCCACAACAACATCCACCCACAACAACATCCACCCACAACAACATCCACCCACAACAACATCCACCCACAACAACATCCACCCACAACAACATCCACCCACAACAACATCCACCCACAAACAACATCCACCCACAACAACATCCACCCACAACAACATCCACCCACAACAACATCCACCCACAACAACATCCACCCACAACAACATCCACCCACAACAACATCCACCCACAACAACATCCACCCACAACAACATCCACCCACAACAACATCCACCCACAACAACATCCACCCACAACAACATCCACCCACAACAACATCCACCCACAACAACATCCACCCACAACAACATCGACACCACTACAAATAACCTACAAACATACATAAACAGTATACAAGACTGGCTCATACACAATAGACTCAAAGTAGCACCCACAAAATCAACCATTACCTTGCTTACAAGCAACACAATTTCATGAAATAGTGGGGGTTTAGTGTACTTATAATTCTAACTTGTAGCTACTTGTAATACTACTATATTACAACTAAAGCTATCTTGGCCAATTGTCTTCCATTAATTATACATTATTTGAAAATTGGATTTGTCTTTATATGGAAAATTCAAGATTGTACACAATCATGGTAGTTTGTATGGGAACCAGGTTTCCATGTTCCTGGGTAAATGGGTTATTATGTTCCCTAGCTATAAATTTAAAATTTTTTAAATGATCTTGAATATTATTCTTTATACATAATTCTTAGTAGTATCTTTCCTACAAAAGATGTTAAACTAACAGGCCTATAATTTCGTATCTCCTTTTTACATACCAATTTTGTAAATGGGTACTACTTAGACATGATCTATGAAAATACCTTTATAGTCATAGAGTAGTAGATATTTGGAATGACTTGCCATATGATGTAGTAAATAGTAGCTCCTTAGTTTTAAGAAAAAATTGGACACATTCATGAATGCAAGAAACAGTTTATAAATCATGTGAATAGCATACGTTTTAGCTGGTTATATTGGCTACTTTGGTAGCTCTGTAAATTGACATTTTGCAAAATTTTATTATAAAATACTGGTATAGCTTTAGATCATTTATGACTTGGATAACCTTAATAGGCCCAAGTGACTTCATGCTTTCCACGTGTAATGTAATGTTTTAAATAAGGATCCAGTCAACAATGATTTAGTTCCTTTCTTCTCAAAAGGTGACTACAGTAAATTTAGGGAGTTATAGTCAACAAAATGGGATACCCAGTAATAAATCTACCAATAAAAATGCTATTTAGGTGTGGTTTAAATTCAAAGAAATTTTAGAGGATGTACAATGTAATTATATTCCTTTCAAAACTATCAGGAATAATAGGAGTAAAAAAACTTTTGTGATAGAAAAAATGATTAAAAATAAGAAGGGATCATTCAGGGAGTTTAAAAGTAGTAATAGCCAGTGGTTGTAGATAATTAAGAAATGAGTTAAATAGTTTAATTAGCAATAGGGATCTAAAGGAATATTTTAGTTTTTGTAAATGCAATAATAAAAAGTAGGATAGAATGATGATGATATAATTGAAAGTGATCGGGCTGTTTTGGGTATTTTTAATAATTATTTTAGCTCTGTTCTTACTGAAGAAAACTTGAATAATGTTGATTTTGATTCCTCAGATTTTCTAAACACACTCATTCTTGATAAAATTAATGTTGAAACCAAATAAAGCTGCATAACCTGATATTCATGCTAGGATTCTCTGGGAAGGGAAGGATGGCTTAGTTGAGACAAAATTGAAATCTTTGAAAGAAGACTAGATGCCTGGTTCCAAATGAGCCAGGTGTGCCTGGCTATGCATGATAGAGGTCATGAGAAAGCAACTCACTCCTCCATCAGGCCAGGTCTAGAGATGGGGCCCATCAGCTTGACCTTCGTATGAAGAGACTGATGCGCAGAACTTCTACCAGATTATCAGATCTTTTAATTATGTAGAGATACCTGAAAATTGGAAAAAAGCAAATGTAGATTACAAAAAAAAAAAAATTCCAGGGAAGTGTTTCACTTTTGTCTTTATTATTATTATTAAAATTAAAATAATAAAGCTGAAGAACCACTTTAAAGAGATTTAAAAAAATTCTCATTCACTTAGCTACTACACATTGAATAAATTTAAAAAATGGATAAAGATGAAAGAGAACTTGGCTGGATAAAAGAAAATTTGAACATCAAAACTGAAGATATTGAAATTAAAGAAGAGGAAAAGGAGTCTTATGAACGAAACCTTTCCACAGACTTGATTGGTCATGGAAATTTGAATTATGAATGGCAGGTAGGTAATTATTAGATAGAAATAGCCTATTTGTTTTAAACATGCAGCTCTGGATGAATCAAGCCTATGCCATCAACCTTCAACCACATACCAACAAAACTGATAGACAAAATAGTGAATTTTGTGTATTTTTAAAGCTTTAGTTTTCATAATGAGGGACTTTGGTTTTCAAATAAATGTTAAATGTGTTGCATTACTACACATTTTAATTAAGTTTAAGTGGTATTGATGAGGCCAAAACTGTAAGATTTGCTTTGGTATTTTTAAAAACTTTGAGTTTTTATTGTTTTCTAGCTAAACTTTTCACTTCTCACCCATCATGACTTTCTATGCAAGTTTGTTATTGAGCTTATCAAACCTGAACCTACAATTAGTGGTGTACCAATTAATCAGCATTAGCAGAATTGGCCATTTTCGGGGCACTGGCATCAACATTGGCTGAATTTAGCTCTTACTGATTCTTTGAAATTTTAAAATTTTCTTTACAAAACAAAATCTATAATTATAGAAAATTGAACATACAAAAAATACTTATGATAATTTATACTGTACTAGCCTCATTTCAAAGTGTAATTATATAAAAATATTTTGAATTCACAAAAAGGGCAAAGTTTAATAAGTTAAGTTGCCCGTGAATTGACCCTTTCTCAAACTAGCTAATCTCTAAATATGTATTATAAACTATTGTAATCTCTTACTGTATATTAATAATAATTTTATATTAAGTTGTATAGTTGTGCCTTGAGGTTTGCACATTTGCAGTTGCACAAGATTTTCTGATACCCCATTCAAGGTTTGTGCACCAATTCTTCGCAATTCCACTCACCAGAATGGTAAATAATAATGGTAAGTTCTAAATAAAAAATGAAAACAAAATATAAAACAGTATAAAAGTGTAAAAAAATTATGTACACATTGCACAACAGTTTTCTAAAATGTAAAAATATATCCAGTTTCCCAATATCTATAGGCTGAAGGCATTCATTGGAAAGACAAACAAAGATTCCAGAAGCCATTGCATAATGCATGCATAGTAGTGACTACCCCAGAACAAGTGTCAAGGCTAAAAATAAAATGTATTCTTATAAAAACATTTCTAAAACACAGCAAATAAATAAATAAATATAAAATATTAAAATAGAAACAATTATAAAAATGACAAAAACCTAATGTACCATCAACTGGGGATACTTGGGACAGTGGAGGTAATTTGGGACATATACCATATGTCCCACAAAAAAGTACACCCAACTTTAGATTGTAGTAACTCCTCCAAAAATTGAGATATTTTGGATCTGTTTGTTTGATTTAATATAGCAAATTATTCTTTGTTAACGTTCAAATTTATTCATGTTTAAACAATTTAGTGTTTAAGCATCCTGCTTTTAACTGAAGGGTACAACAAAATGGATTGCGCAAAATTGGTCAATGAAAAAATAATGTGTGTGCTATCGATGTAATGAAAAGACAAATACATAATAATAGATACTTTAACATAATTTTAATAAGATACAAAGCAGATTTTTCTTTATTCCTTATTGCAAAAGTTATGCTTAGTTTCGTTTTCTTTCAACATGACTGCCATTCCTATCGATACAAATCTGGAGTCGAGCTCTCATCTTCCCCATCACTCTTTTGATAAGATCTGGATTGTCTTTTAACAAGTTGATTTCAGCTGTGATGTGAGTCCTCAAATCATCTAAATTGATAGGTTGTGATGCAAATACTCTATTTTTCAAATGACCCCATAAAAAGTAATCACACGGGGTCAAGTCAGGGCTTCTGGGAGGCAGAGCTGGGCAATAAATAAATTGAATGTATTTAAATACTAAATACTAAATACATGGGAGAAATGTATTTAAATACTAAATACTAAATACATTTTACGAATGTATTTAGATACTAAATACAAAATACATCAATTGTATTTAAATACATTTGTAAATACATTTTAAATACATACAAATTTTAACATATGCAATTATTATGCATTCACTAATTCACTAAGCCATGACACGCACACGATAAAGAAATCAACCGCTTTCGACTAAGAGTGGCACACAACTGATTGAAGTGACACGTTGAAACATGAACCATGCTATACTACACTGTCGGCGCGTCGTACTGTGCTAGTACAGAACGTGTATTAAACCAGTAAAAGTATTTACATTTTTATATTTTGAGTATTTAAATACATTGTATTTAAATACTCATTAAAGTATTTAAATACATGAAAAACAATGTATTTATAAATACAGTTCTAAATACACAAATGTATTTAAATACGTATTTAAATACAAATGTATTTAAATACTGCCCAGCTCTGCTGGGAGGCCATTCAATGTCATGGCCTGTAGCAATTACTCTTTGGTGGAAGACTTCCTGCAAGCGTTCCTTCACAATAACACTCCTGTGAGCAGGAGCTCCGTCTTGCACCCACCAAATACGATTAAATTGGTTTCCCTAAGTAATACGGTATGTATTTGTGGAAGGATTTCTAGGTAAGCTTCACCATTTAGATTACCATCGTAAAAGACCGGGCCAATTAACGCTCCATTACTGCACAGTCCTACCCAGAGAGACAGTTTTTGTCTAGAGTTATTCTTTTCGTAGACATGATTTTTTGGTGCATACTGATGGCAGATTTGTCTGTTCACTAGACCATTCGTAAAAAAGGCTGCCTCATCTCCAACCACTAATTGTTCCGTGAATCTTTCTGGTTTTTCAAGAAACCACTGGGCAAACCTTAGGCGGCGAGGTAGATCTCATTCAATGAGTTGATGTCGAATTTCCATTCTGTATGGGTACAAATTCAAATCCTCATGAACTATTCGATGAAATGACATGCGTGAGAGTTCTGTACCATTTCGCCTGGTGGGACACTTTTGGATGTCTATCTAATAAATGCCGAACATGCTGAATGTTCTCGTCTGTTCTTGCCATCTTCGGATGGCCTGAATGTCCTTTGTTCAAATTGAGGACTGTTCCTTCTTCTTTGTATTTCCTAACATTCTTCAAAATTGTATGTTTAGTTGGAGAAGCTCTATCGGGAAATTGCAGTTTGAAGGTATTCTGAACTTGTTTTAAGCTTTTAGTTTGCAGATAAGTTGTGACCATGAGAACGCGCTGCCTTCGTGTAAACTGCATGATAAGGGTTTCAAAGTTATTTATAAATTTAGTAATTCAGATTCTTCATTTATATGTATGACTCGTATCTTAGATACAAAAGTTCAATTATTTAAAAAAAATTATTTGCAATATCCTTCAACGTAAAAAGTAGCACATTGGTTAAAGCAAGAGGAGCTATCTGGCTGGGAGAAATGACCATTCGGCGCAACCCATTTTGCTGTACCCTTCAGTTAAAAGCAGATGCTTAAACACTAAATTGTTTAAACATGAATAAATTTGAACTTTAACAAAGAATAATTTGCTATATTAAATCAAACAAACAGATCCAAAATATCTCAATTTTTGGAGGAGTTACTACAATCTAAAGTTGGGTGTACTTTTTTGTGGGACATACAGTACTGTATATTGACCTTGGTATTTACAGCTAGATACTTTATACTGTATGTAAAACAATAAAAAATGCCCCCAAATTCAACTCTGTTTAATATAAAAATGCTATTGAAGCCTCAAAAACTAAATGTACCAAGTATCTCCAGTTGATGGTACAGCATTTTTCAAAAATTTAAACAAAGAAATGTCTCATTCTCCAACATACATTGATTGGTAAATACCATTTGATTTATGTAAAAAAAAAATTTTTAGATTGATGAACAATTCCCCAATCCCATTGAAATACATTATAAAGCATCTTCATAGTTTGCATATTTGCAGTTTGTGGGGGTTTCCAAGAATGTAACCTGTGTGAAACATGGGCATGACTGTACATGGGGCATGACTGTACTTCATAATTTAGATTTTACATTATCTTACGTTAACTTTGGGTTTATAAAATTATTAAAATACTTAAACTAAATTATATATCCATTTTTTAATTCAAATACGCCACCAGAGCCTTGAAATTTTAATGAAAAAGTTTGCTGCTGTTTATATTGTTGAAGAAAGAAAATATGTTCAAGAAAGGAAACTCAATTACTTTAAATATTTGTAATTTATTTAGAATCAAATTGCGTGCATATTCCAAATATACCACTTTTATTGATGCAAGTCAATAATTGAAAATGTGACCTTAATGTGACCTCAGATACTATACTTACTGACCAAAAAAAAAAAAGTGAAAAATGTTGGCCTATCATTTTTATTAATATCAGTTGAAAAAAGTTTGTTTGTAGACCTGCTTGGTAGTGGAAACTTAGTTTGAATAAATGCCAAATCTCAATTTTATGATTATAAGTGATTTTTTTAATGCTAGTTGGCATTCCCCCCCCCCCCCCCCCCCCCAATAGTGGGGTAACCAACAAAAGCCACACTAAAACCCCCACACCTTACTATGTTACTATAGGCCTAGTATTACATATGGTAACCAGGTTTTCTTTTAACAGTCATCCAGTTGTCTGAGATGACTAAGTATTCTAAACTAACCATTTCTAAAACTTAACCCCTGGGATTAAAATTTAATGCCCCATTAATTTTAACCCCAGAGGGTAATTTAGAATACAGTGATCCTGCACAAATTCAGCACAAATTTTTTAAAATTGTGGTAAGTACTAAAAAATTAACTTTTGTGTATGCAGTATGATATGTACAATACTTACATATATGATACTTTAGCATTTGCAGCAACATGCCCAGTAGCTCATCTCTTGTATGACTGGCTAGTTTATATTGAGTCATCTTTCTTGCGCTCCTCTGGATTATTAAATTTTTGTAGTGATGTTTTTGAAATGTGTTTTTACAAGTTTTTACTATTTATACTTGTTACATATTATTTTACATGCATTATTATTATTATACTACATTTACTGTACAATGATTTAAAAGTTTATATTCAGGTAAAAATTACTTTATACAGGAATACCTCAAAATTCGTCATTTTACAGGTGTGTCATCAATCTTTTACTACCTATAGTTTTGCAATCCATCGTCCATATTCGCAGATTCATAATTTTTTTTAAAAATGTGGAAAAAAAAATGAAATTGACACAATTCAACTGTTTACCAATGCAATATACATTATATTTTGCTGAAAAATGAGTAGAATTTGATTAATTAATCTGTTTAATAAAACATATATAGTAAAATGTTTTTTCTCATTGAAACATGTTATAATCTACCTCAAATTTCATCATTTTGTATTTCATTGTGTTATTCCGGAACGAATTTTGAGGTATTCCCGTACACGATTTTTTAAACTTTTATCCCCTAACCCCATTTATATTATGGGGAGATAGTTCTGACCTGCATTTTTCACTGCACAAGCTTTTTCAGGAATGGAACCCTCATGCAGGTTGGGAGATCACTGTACTTGGTTTAACTTGTTCTAATGCTATCCGCAACAGAGAGGAGACTTTCAGAAGGTACCATCATCATCCAACTCCTGACTCGTACTCAACTTATATTTCTGCCTGGAATCATGCAAACTCTGTTCTTTGACTCACCAAAAATTCCTTCATCCAACAAAAATTAAAATCTATCAATTTCTAATTCTTCTCACTCTTTCTGGCATCTAGCTAAGAACATCTTCAACAACTTTACTTCCTCTTCTTTCCCTCCTCTTTTCCAGTCCAATGGCACAGTTACCATATCTCTTCCTGACAAAGCTGAACTCTTTGCTCAAACTTTTGCTTACAATTCAAATCTGGAAGATTCCAGTGCTGTTCTTTCATCTCCTCCCCCCTCTGACTTTATTATGTCTGAAATTAGAATCTCTTCTAAAGATGGTTTTTTTTTGCCCTATCTGTGCTCAACTCTAAGAAGGCATATGGTCCTGATAGTGTTTCTCCTGTTGTTCTTAAGAACTGTACTTCTGTGCTGATACCCTGCCTAGGCAAACACACTCATCTTTGTCTCTCATCTGATACTTTTGTTTTCATTCAGCCTGTCCCAAAGAAGGGTGACTGCTCTCAACCCTCCAACTATCATCCAGTTGCTTTGATTTCTTGCCTTTCCAAAGTTGTTGAATCTATCCTTAATAGGAAGATTCTTAAACACCTTTCTTCTCACAATCTTCTTTCAGATTGTCAGTATGGATTCTGCAACGGATGCTCTACTGGTGATGATTTTGCATCTCTCTCTGGCTCTTGGTCATCATCCTTTCAGGATTTTAGTAAAATTTTTGATATTGCGCTAGACATATCAAAAGCTTTTGGCAGAGTCTAGCACAAATCTTTAATTTTGAAACTGCCATCATTTCTAATTTCCTTTCTGGCCAATCTATAGCTGCAGTTGTAGATGGCCACTGTTCTTTTAAAGTTATTAACACTGGTGTTCCTCAGGGTTCTGTCCTGTCACCCACTTTTTTCCTTTTATTTATTAATGACCTTTTAATTCACACTTCCTCTCCTATTCACTCCTATACTGATGATTCCACTCTTCACTTCACCAGCTTCCCAAGCGTCCTCACAGCATTCGCTTCATGATTTGTGTTGGATGGCTATGGGACACCTGACCTCTGATCTGTCTGCTATATCTGATTGGGGCAGAGAAAACCTTGTGGCTTTCATTGCCTCAAAAACTCGGTTCCTCCATCTGTCTACTCATCACAGTCTTCCACACAACTCTCTCCTTACCTTTAACAACACAACTGAATCCTTCCTCTTTGCTTAACATTCTTGGCATTTCCTTTTCTCATGATCTTTCCTGGAAAGATCACATATACTGTGCTCGTTACTTTATAATGTAATGCTGTTGCCATTATTGTTACAGTTACCATTTTTAAAAAGTAATGAGTAATGGCACCATTACTCATTACTGTTACTTTTAATGAATTGTAAATATATATATATATTATTAGGGTGGTCCAAATCCATAGGGGGAAATTTCAAATTGTCTTAGATAGTCTCCACAAGTGTGGTGTTTGTCCATTTAGTGTCCACATGGTCTGTGCAAAATTGCAGCGTGATTGGTGAATTTTAGAGGTCGCCCCACTCTGAATATATATATTTATAATGTACTTTTTCTTCCGTAGGTCCGATGGCTCAAACTCGATCAATTCCAAAAGTTTGGCTTCTAGGGATGGCAACTGGAACTTTATCCACGTCAAGGCTCCTACATGCCTTGACGCCCTCCTCTTGGGGCAATACCACCACATCAATCAAAAGCAAACCACCTCTGACAGTCTGAACCAGGCATGCCAGAGGGTGATTGAAGTCTGGACCCGAGCGCGGATCCCAACTCAACGGATCGACTCCTGTGTCCGTAAGCTTTCAAAGCTTTTAGACCGCTACAAAACACACAAGAAGCACAGGACCAGGCAACGTGCCAGTGATAGAATGAATGAAGACATCTTCAAAGCGGACATCCAGGAACTGTTTGACATCGCAACCAGTGATGCCATGAGCACAATCGTCAATGTTGAGGACCGAAATTTCCTGTCCATGCAGCGCAAGGACGTCAATTCTTGCAGCATGGCTGGCATTGATAAGGAAACGACTACACAAGAGGACAGAAAGCGATCCAGATGGAGAAGGAAGCCAAGAGGAAGGCAAGGCATGAAGCAACACAGAAAGATTTGGAAGAAGCAGGAGTGTCATCAATTGATTTTTCCTCTTCTTCTTCTTCCCTTTTTTCGCAAGACGACGACGACTATAGACCATCGGTTCCGATTCCTTCTTCGTCTGAAGCTCCGGCACCAAAGCGTCCCAAGAACAAGGTTACGAACATTTTCCAATCTCCAGAAGTCATTGGAGCAATGGATCGCACCAATCTTTCTGACCGGAATGCTGTTTTCATAACTGGAGCTGTATTACAGGCCGTGGGGCATGATCTGTCTGGGATGATGTGCTCTCGGAGCTCTATTCATCGCTACAGAGAAAGTGGGCGAGAACAGGCAGCTCGAGAAGACCTAGAATCATTCTCTCTAGAAGACCCTGTCCTTCTCCATTGGGACGGAAAGCTTCTCCCCGGCATTGAAGGGAAGAAGACGAATGTGCATCGGATAGCAATCCTTATAACATTCAATGGACAGGAGAAGCTGCTTGGTGTCCCAAAGATGAAACAAGGAACTGGAGAAGCACAGGCCCAGGCATGCCTTCAAACTATGAAATTATGGAACGTGGAACAGCATGTGAGAGGTCTCGTCTTCGATACCACTGCGTCAAACACGGGTTTACATCACGGAGCCTGTGTCAGGATTGAAGAAGCATTGGGTCACAAGCTAGTTTGGATCGGTTGTCGACATCATATACTTGAAGTCGTACTTGCTGATGTCTTTGCCTCAATATTTGGCTCAACAGGAAGTCCTGAAACAGGCCTTTTTAAGCGATTTCAAAGGAATGGCCATCTCTCTCCCACGAAGCATTTGTCTCAGCATCGGACAGCTTGTTCGAGAACACTCAACTCCAAGAGATGAGAAAAGAGATGCTCACTTACTTACCTAACACTCTTCAGGCAAGCCAACCTCGTGACGACTACAAGGAGTTCCTTGAACTATCTTTGCTCTTCCTGGGGGGAAAGACTGGTGTCAACTCTTTATCCGAGCTCTGGGTCCCATGCACCACGCGAGATGGATGGCGAAGGCGATTTATGCGCTCAAAATCTACCTCTTTCACTATCAATTCAAGCTCACAGCACGCGAAGAACGAAACGTGACTCAGCTGGCTTTATTTGTCAGTCTGATTTACGTCAAGTACTGGCATGAAGCGCCAATGGGGACACAAGCTCCTCTCAATGATCTCAAAATGCTGCATCTTCTGGAAAAATATCCACACGGAGGAGCTGCACAAGCGGCGAAGACAGCTCTAAGACGCCACCTGTGGTACTTGTCGGAGCATCTGATTGGACTGGCCTTCTTCGATAATAGGATCGATCCTGATACCAAAAGGAGAATGGTTCAACACCTCCAACATCCCCAAAAGAATGGCTGCCCCCGACGAATCGACATGGCGGAAGCTGGTGTTGAAAATGATGTGGCATCCTTCGTCACGAAAAGGACATTGACCCTCTTTGATGCCTTGAAAGTTGGAGGTAAGGAGGAAGCGCGCCAGTTACTTCAAAAAGATCCATGGGAATGGCCAAATGACAAGAACTACAGGGAACTTAGAGATCGCGCCTTAAAGATGAAAGTTGTCAATGATGCTGCCGAGCGAGGTATTGCTCTCGCACAATGCTACAATGACACTTTGACACGAAACGAGGACCAGAAGCAGTACCTCCTACAACTCGTAGCCACCCACCGAAACAGATACCAATACCATCCAAGGCGACTCTGATGCAGAAGAAATAATGAAGATACACCCATTATCATGTCCTATTGTCTTACTGTTTTCTTTCATATTCTTTGAGAACCAAAAAAAAATTTAGTTATTCAGTTGTCTATATATTTTCCCAAATTTTCAAAAAGGGGGTAAGTGGGGCGACCCCTAAATATTAACCGAATAACGTGAAACTTTGCACAAATACTGTCCACACCAAGAGGCATAAAACCAACCTTGTGGAGAGAACTTAGTCGATGCTTTAACTTTTTGGACCACCCTAATATATATATATATATGATGAATAAAACCACGAAGGAAAAAAGAAACACAAACGGGTGCTCAAGCGCTTTCGTCTAATGACATCCTCAGGAACACTCATTAGACGAAAGCGCTTGAGCACCCGTTTGTGTTTCTTTTTTCCTTCGTGGTTTTATTCATCATAAATACTTTTCACGTGTCACTTTCGTGAAATAATTTTTCATATATATATATATATATATGCATAGGTATATATTATATATATATATATATATATAATATATATATATATATATATATGCATAGGTATATTATAATTTATACCGGTATATACATAAAATATTATATTGTATAAACATTCGCTTGTGTGAGTGTGTTTTGGTTTGTATCCACTGGTTAATGCATAGGCTATGAAGTCTGTGCATGCCTTCATTGCATTGTTATGACTTATAAGGCATAATATTTAAAAAAAAAAGTGAAACAAAATTACTGCAAGATTTATTACTAGGAATTGCAACATAACAGAGGATGTAGCATACTATTGATACTAATTTACTAATGCTAGAATATACCAGGAAAGTTTAGTTTTGCAAAACAATAATACGAAATACTAAATAAATGAATCAAATGGGTTATTGTGCATGGCAATGATAACTGAAATTTATTAGCTAAATATACAAACTTAAGAACTATTATTCAAAAGATCTTTATTGGCCTTTAAGAAAACAAGCTTCTCAAAAGTTGCATCTAAGAGCGAGCCTCGTTTCAGATGCAGTATATCCTTCCATGCTGAAAAAACCCACTCAACAGTGGCACTAGATGTTATAGGAGTGTTAAGTTTAATAAACATATTTTTAAAGTTAGTGGATGGGAAGGATGCAGAGCTAACGTGCCATGAAGGCCCAGATGAGAGGAACATTTGATGAAACCTCTGTTGAACTTAGGTCCCTCCCTGCTCCAGGGTTCTTTGCCTTTAGCACTTTGACAGTGCTGTCAATGTAGGGGAGAGGGTGGATTGGGGTAGGCTGCCAGCATGCCAATGGCCAACATGCACAGTGCACACCTCGCTCATAGTGAAGGGACAAATTTTTAACGGTTAATGAATAATGAGTGAGGATTGAAAGAAACTAATTGCGAGCTACGATAAAAAAGTAATGAGTAATGACTAACAAATTTATTTCCCTAAAAATGTAATGTCATTACTGAAAGAGTTACTTGATTTGAAATGTAATGCCATTAGCATTACCATTACTAAAAAAGAACCTTGTTACGTAATGGCCATTACTTGACATGCGTTACTGCCCAGCTCTGCATATACCCTCTTTCTAAAACAGCTTCCAAGAGGTTAGGTGTGCTGTATTGCCTCTGTGGTTGCTGTCTCTGTACAGGGGTCTTGTTCGCCCCTTTATGGAGTATGCTTCTCATGTGTGGGGTGGTTCACCCCACACAGCCATACTTGACCAGGTGGAATCAAAGGCTTTTTGTCTTATCAATTCCCCACCTCTTACTGATTGTTTTCAATCTCTCTCTTTACTATTGCTATCATAATGGACATTGCTCTTCTGAATTCTAACTGTATGCCTCCTCCTTTAAGGAGAGCACACAGTACCAGACATTCCACACTTTCTCATTTCTTTTCTGTCCAACTATCTAATGCAAGGGTTAATTGGTACTTTGTCTTTCATCTACTCAACCAGTCAACTCTGGGACAATTTTCCTTAATCCATCTTTCCTCCAGTCTATGACCTCCCATCTTTCAAACGCACAGTGTCTAGGCATCGCAAAAATCCCAAACCTTCATTTTGGCTCTCTCCTTCTATGGGAGGGACACTTTTGCGGGCATTTGCCCTTGGCCCCTCTTTCCTGCATAAAAAAAACCCTCTCATCTTCGACGACCATTAAAAAAAACCTGGTAACTATTCAGACAATGTTAATTAAGATTCTGGTTATTTATCATTGATCTGCCCTATCTTGTTTATTATATGGTTAAAATGATGAAAATAAGATAGAATTGTTGAAATATTAGAGAACATAAAATGCATAAATATAAGATTTAACATGTGACTGCATAGAAGCAGTTAACTGATAATCATGCCTACTTAGCATGCAATAAGTACTTAGTGTTGTGATTCTACAGTAATTGACTTCCACTTTAGTTTTCAAAGAAACCTATTTCTTGATTATTGACATTTCTATGTAAAGTTTAAAATTTTGTAAATTACATTCATATTAGGAGCTAACCATTGAGGTATAAAATATTAGTATGTACAATTATGTATGTATGTGCATTATACAGAAGGTGTGCAGCTAGTTGAAAAAATGGATACTTGACATTCACTTAGAAAAAATCTAAATCTAAGAAGATGTACAGTATAAAGAACAATAATACAGAGTAGTACATAAATAAAAATGGCAAAATAATCATAGAAAATACAAAACAATTGTACAGTTACAGAAAAATTACCAGTACAGTGGGCCTTCACTGTTTGTGATTAATTGGGACTGAGAAAAATGTCATGAATTATGAAATCACGAACAATGAGATCCATTTTCAATGTAAAATGGCTAATTGGTTCTAAAAGCTCAAGGATGGCAGTGTAAAATATCCTTAAAACACCAAAAAAGTTTTATTTTAATAAAATGATTTGCATCAAATACTAATAAAAACCAATAACATTACTGTAATATTACATAAACAATGATGGTTTCGAGGCTGGTTCTTGAGTTTCTCGAGCAATAAGGTTTTTACACCACCAGCTAGCTAGGCCTGTCATGGCAACCCTCCTCTTTTATCCGGGCTTGGGACTGGCATGGGATTCTAGATGTCATTCCCCATGGCAGAATAAACATTGATATTTTACATAAATAAAACTTTTTACTGTATGTAATATAAAGCAATATTATTACATAAACAATTATGTAAAGCAATAATATTTTATAAACAACTAAATAACACACTAAATATAGTACAATGGCATTGAAGAGCATGAAATGACACAACCTCACTCAGTGAAAAAGACAGCACGACTGAGCCTGCATCAACCTGCATGGGCAGCATTGCAGATGCCACGTGACAAAATCACAAATTTGCGGAGTCAATTGCAAATTTGCCGAAACATGACAGTAAAATGGGTCATCATGAATTTGTGAAATCTCAAACAGAGAGCATCATGAACAACGAGGGCCCATTGTACATGATGGATGTCATGCAGCCAATTTTGTGCTGATTTTTGTGTGGATAGTCGAGGGTCAACTGTATGATTAATTCATGATGGTATTGTTTGTGGTAGCATCATTATATGGGATCATTTTTGTGACTTACCTAATGGTGTTGAAATCTGGCTGTTGATTGGCTGGTATGATTTTTGGGGTAGTCAACTTTGATAGTTAGTTGGGTTTAGCATGCTGTTGTGTGAAGTCTTGCTTGTTCTCTCTCTATTTGGTGTTCTTCATTTGATGATGCAATACAGTGTGACTGGTACTATAATTCTAATGTTTTGTATTACAACTTAATTTCTGTGTTCTATCTTTTCCTGCAGTGAATACTAATTGAAAGTAAATAAAATTCCACAAAATATGAAATACTGTTGTGATCCTCTTAAAATACATAAAAAGCATATATTTAAAAATATAAAATGTGTTAAATCATCAACCTCAAGATCCTATGGAGTATTGGAAATAAATGAACTCTTATGTGCCAACTGTTATACTAAGTATTCCAATGATCATATTCTACTTAAAGGTTTAGAACCTGAAATATCAACTGAAGAAAGCTCATCCAATAATGCTTGTTACATAAGGTACCACTTCAGATGGTACTCCTCTGGTGGTTGCATAAGCTGTAGTCCCCAAGCATCTGTATCTTTGAGCCACCCAGCACCCTTTCATGTTTCTGGGTTTGTGATAGTCAAAAGACTGGACAAGGGGGTAGTTTCCTCAGGTATCCAGAAATGCTTCTCTCATCAGTTGTTTATTTCCAGGAGATTATTCAGGTCTAACTCGCGCATTAACTGTAAAGGACTTCCCAAATTTCTATTCATGGAATCCTTGCCTTCTTTCCAGGAGATTATTCAGGTCCAACTCGCGTGTTAACTGTAAAAGACTTCCCAAAGTTCATTTTACTAAATCCTCATCCTTACTTAGCAACAGACCCAACCACTCTGAGTCCAAGAAAGGGGCTGGAATCCCAAGGTAAACCTAATAGAAATAAATTACTCTGTTTTTTCCTTTATTATATCTGGAATAAACACAATTATTCAGTATAAAATTATAATCACACCAACAAAACTGGCAATGAGTCACAATTAACAAAACCCTCTGGAAAACAAATAACAATTAGATTCGGCAGAAATGATGGAAAGCATGTGGGAGACAAGTACCAGAAATGACTTGTCCCAAATGTCAACCCTTGTCCCAGCCCAGCTACCCTCCAAACTTGACCCCATGACCTTGTTTTTGTTATACAAATTGGCTATCTAGTTAGTAGTGTTAGGGTCGCAAGCCTGATTCTAGGGCAGATCCCAGTGGCCAACAGTGGTTGACACAACCTCAATGGACTTTGTAGCTCCAACTGGATTGGATCTACAATCCAAGCCTGATGAGTCTGTACTAGTTGAGTTGAGTCCCAATTGGTTGCCTGGACAATACAAGATTATTAGTTACATGCACCAAGCACTATTAATCACAATAAAATAACAGACAATTAATCAACAAACATTAACTGGAATCATGACTTCATAATTGATCATTGGAAAACATGACTTACTCATGAAATCAAGCTGCATAAATAATAATAACCAACATAAAAAAAATAAATACAAACATTGACAATTATGGCAAACCTATCTCACGTAAATTAATCAACCTATAATCAGTGCCAAACAAGCATGGGCAAAACCCAAACTCTGGAATAATGTGACTAGTGTCCTGTAATAATGATAAGAGGTTCTGTAGCTAGTTACATGAATGGATCACAGAAGAACTGGATTTGGCTAAAGGAAACTCCAAGGCTCAAGCATGCACTGCAAACTGGGCAATATGTAAAGGTCTGGTTTCTGATTCTAACCTGGCTGACTTATTATACCTATACTCAGTCACAATTTCAACAACATATATGTTAGGCTGGGTCAAAAATGGGAAATTTTTTTTTGTTTCTTAAGAAGTACACTATGTGAGAAGTTTCATTTTATCTTAACAAAACATTAAAATATCAAGCATGTGCTACCCCTGCTACCCCTAGCACATACCCCCCCCCCCCTCTTTTTTACCCTCATATTTGCATATATTTAAATGGAAAAAAATGTTATTTCTTAAAAGTACACTGAGGAGGAGGTTTTTTTTATCACTAACAAAATATTAAAAAAAAAGAAAGTATGTGCTACTGTGCTTAGCCATATCACATGCTGCCCCTCCTTTTTTTACCCTTATATTTGCATATATTTAAATGAGAAAAAATGTTATTTCTTAAAAAGTACACTGTGAGAGAGTTTTTTTATCACTAACAAAAATATTAAAAAATCAAGCATATGCTACCCTACTACCTTTTTTACCTTCATATTTGCATATGTTTAATGTTATGTTACATGATAAGTTGTTTGTTTAATGCTTGATATTTTTGTTTCAGATAAATAGAAATAATTTGCATTTGCTTTAATTGTAATTTGAATTATTATAAATTAAATATAATTTGATTTTACTTCTGAATATAAACTATGATTACTAGAAGCAGGTCCTCAAATGCAGCCTTTGGATATCCTACGGAATTCCCAGCAGCCATGAATCCTTCAAAAGCAGATGTTGAGACACTACCTTTTTGTGCGCCATCGTGAAGCTAAATCAAAAGGATCAGTAACTGCTAATGATTGTTACAGGGTTGTTGTAAAAGATATTGAAGACATTTGGATGAAATTTTCTTTTCCTACAATTAACACCAAAGGTATCTATCTTGAAGTCAGTTGACTAATAGAAGAAGCCTCAAAATTGAACAAGGTGCTGTTACAGCAAAGAAATTAAAGTTTGCCTTAAAAGTAGCTCAGTATGATGAAATGTGTAAGGATAAAATACCAATGGCAGAATGGGAGTCTTTTGTGGGTCAAAAACAAAGAAAAAATCAGTTAGGACCAATTGATCGCATAGCTAGTTCAAGAAAGAAGAGATTTTTAGCAAGAGCCCAAGAAGCACAAAACTGTCAACTAAAAGCACAAGAAGAAATGACTGAAGCCACCAATGTTTTACCATCAGAATTTGTAGAAAATACTGAAGAAGACATGGATGTAGATTATGAGGCCAATTTAGAATTGACTGAGAATATTCAGAACAGGCACTACTATAAAAACCTAGCATTAACAGCAGATCATTATTGTGTAAGTTGTAGAGCTGCAGCTTTAAAAGATATGGGGATCCTTAACCACACCAACATGCTTGACAGAAAGAAATTGTATGGGTGAAACAAATACTTTTAGGTCTAAATCCAAAAATCTGAAGATGGAATGCCTTGGATTTGATGGGAAGAAAGCTAACACATTAACTAAAAGTGGAAAGATAAAAGAAGAACACTATGTTATTGTGAAAGAACCTGGAAGCATCTATGTAGACCATGTCACACCAGATAATGGAACTGCTCGCTGCATAGTAGAAGAGTTGATAACTATTATTACAGACTTGAACAGCATAGATACTATCAAAGCTTCACTGTGTGATAGTACCCCTGTAAATACAAGAAAAATTGGTAGAGCCATAAAACTGGTTGAAATTCATCTTAACAGACCAGTGCAGTGGTTGGTGTGCCTCTTGCATTTGAATGAGCTGCCTTTTATGCACGTCTACAAAACCATTGATGGTAAAACAACCGGTCCAAATACTTTTGTGGGTTCAATTGGGAATAAACTGAAAACAGATTTAACAAAATTGGAGGTAGTCAAATATTCTCGCGTAAAGGGAAACATTAAAGAAATTCCAGCAAATGTTGTGAAGGAGCTAAGCAGTGATCAAAGATATCTCTTGGCAGTGCAAACTGGAGACACTTCTCAAGATCTATCCACTCAATCCCCAGGTACCCTTCACCATGCTCACTGGCTAACTCTAGCCAACAGGGTCCTTCAATTATATATATCAATGCCAAATCCCAATAAAAACCTTCAAGATATAGTCAAGATTATTATGCAGTTCTATGCTCCAGGGTGGTTTTGGATAAAATCTCATCCTAATGCAACTGATGGTGCATATAACTTTTGGCATTTAATGTGCTTGCTTCGAAATTTAGATGAACATAGATCAATCATAGAACCAGTATTAAAGAATAATGCCTACTTTGCCCACCCAGAAAATATACTCATATCAATGGTAACTGACAAAAGACTAGAAATTAGGGAGCAAGCTATTCAGAAAATCATCCTTTCAAGAACAGGATTTTCAGGTACCAGAAACTTTGAGTTGCCTTGAACCCTCAATTTCCAATCTACTGACTACACCGAGATGATTGATTGGCAAAAAGAGATCATTACTCCTCCACTGCTGCTAAACAATTTTAGCGATGATGAGCTTTTTTTCCATGCCACAGTCAAAGTGTGGAAAGGGCAGTGAACCTAGTAACCTAGTTTATCTTAAACTCATTAGAATCAAGGTGAAAACTGCCCAAGTTTGAATGGAAGGCCCAATGGAATGAGTAAGAAACATACAAAATAAAATTTCCTAATGATATTGAAAATTTCTTCCCTTTGATATGATAAGGAACAATGGAAAAGTGAATTGAATTTTAGTACATTTATTATGCCTCTAATTTTTCTTCTGAATATATTGTTGTACTTAATTAATTGCCTGGAAAACCTGGAAATGTCAGGGAATTTTAATCTGCTAAACCAGTAGACACCCTGAGAGAGATTCAAGTAACACAAACATTGGCTTTAGCAGCTCTGTACACATCATCAGAATCCAAAACTATAGCTAGCATCACTTGGGATAAAAAGTCTTAATTATAAACAATTCATGGAACTTTCAGTTTGTGATATGACCAATGAAGCATGCATGTTATCATCACTTCATGTAAGTAAATGTCAAGGAGAATACTTTAAAAACCTCAAAAATAGTCTACCAATAGGTGAAGGATGTCTTGTTGGTGATTTTGCAGAAAGTTATTCTTTCATAGTTCAGGATACTGTTCAAGGTTTTCATTGGGGGAATTCAGTATACACTATACAGTCCATCCATTTGTAGTTTACTGAAGAGAATTTGGATATCTTCATCATCAGAATTATTGCCTTATTTCAGATAGTACAAAACATAACACTGTCATGGTCTATGCTTTTCTTAAGGAACTGACTCCTCCTCTTTGGTTTCAGCAAAAAGAAATCTGTTAAAGATTCACTATTTTTATGATGGATGTGCTAGTCAGTACAAAAACAAATACAACTTTTTAAACTTTTGCTACCATGAAGATGATTTTGGACTTAATGCAGAGTGGCATTTTTTTGCCACATCACATGGAAAAAATGCATGTGATGGAATTGGTGGTACTGTGAAGAGAGCAACAGCTAGAGCAGGTTTGCCAAAACCATTTACAAATCAAATTTTGACACCAGAAGATATGTTCAAATTTTATAATAATGAAATGGACTCTTGACATTAAATTATTCTTTGTCTCAACGGAAAAAATTAAAGAAGCTAAACTACTACTATAACCCCACTTCACCCTTAACATCAAGACAATTCAAGGAACACAAAAGTTACATACCAGTGTCTAAAAAAAGAAATTAGTGTGTATTCTATTTCAAGTGGAAATGGAGAAATTAGGAATATTCTAGCATCATCAAATGATATATAACGACCAATGTTCAGAAATGTGAAGTTAAAGATGGTAGCTCTGTTGGCTGCATAGTTCTATGAGAAGGAACTTTAGTTTGGACTTGAGTATGATACAGATTTTGAGGATTGTTGTCATTTTTTTGCATCCATGTGGAATAGCTCCTGCATATTTCTTTCCAGAAAAAGAAGATAAATGTCCTATTGCAGAAAAACATTCTTGGTGAAATTCAACCTGGGCTACTTCTCAGAATACGGGTTAAGTACACTTTTCCAAGGAAAGATATATATAGAAAGTTCTCAAGACAAGTGCTAAATTTGAAAGAGAAATACAGTTCTCTCAACTAAGAAAATAAAATTTCAGAATATTTTATACAATTCATGGTATATTATACTTATTTATACATGTATCTGTATCTGAATTTTATAGTTTGTGATTGTATTGATAATAATGGTGCTTCACCATAATGACTGTCATTTAAGTCATCTGATGGGTCTTGTGGCTATGATGAAATGAGAGAAGCATCCTATTTTTATAGGCATACGCTTAAATTACATATTTATAAATAGAATATAGTAATTATGAATTGCATCAATAAAATTTGGATTTAGTATTTTTTCAAACTAAGTTTTCACTAACAAGTAAGTCTATAAACAAACTTTTTTCAACTGATATTGATAGAAAAATGATAGGCCAACATTTTTCACTCCATGATTTTTTTTTTTGTCAGCAAGTATCTGAGAGGTCAAATTGTGACCTTTTGAGATCATATTAAGGTCACATTTTCAATTATTAACTCGCATCAATAAAAGTGGTATATTTGGAATCTGCGTGCAATTCTGATTCTAAAGATATATACTTTATAGGGTTATGACCAATAGTAGCAGAGCTATGGTGGATAAAAAGTGATCATGTCAATGGCTGACCTCAAATACCATTGACCATAACTTTTGATCTATGGATCAGATGGTGTTAATATTTAAATTAAAGAATCCTGTTTTGGGGTCAAAACTAACCAATGTACCATTTCAGCAAAATCTAAAATTTGATGGTGTTATTTTTCAAATTTTTTTGGTCCACTTATCCTGAACTCCCCTACACAGTTTTGTATACAGTAATTTATTTGAAGTTTCCATATCTTCAATAACTTCAGAATTTTTAATTACTTATTTTTGTTATTTTTACAAAATTTCACAGCACCCCAGTTACAAAACACTAGGTTAGACACTCCAAAGCTAATTTATCACAAAAAGGTAGGTTTGGTACTAATAAAAGATGATTTACTGGCAAATGTTAGATATTTTAACATACTATATGACATTGACAACTGTTCTGTATGGGGCCTGAAGGTTAACATAAATTTCCTGAATTAGAACCATATGTTTTTGCGCTTGCTTGCATAGATGATGTACATTTAGTAGTTGCTTTGATTCCTTCTAATACAGTGTTCTGACTTCTCACGGTGAAATTAGCCTTCGAGAGGGCCCAACCTATCATAGGCCCAGGTATAACAAGCTCTATAACTAGAAGGAATTTGTGTAAAAATTCCTAATGGGTACCAATCAACAGTAAATTTATTTAATAAGAAAAAACCTTATTTCAGATATTTAGGATGATTGAGTAGTTTAGGTAGGACAGTTTGGGCCTTATTGGTACAATTAAACTTGCATAATTATTATTAAAATGATATGTTCAGTAATGTATGCCTTCAACATATATTTGAAAATCAAAGTTGCTCATTAATTCTGAAACTAGAAATTATGCTTTAAAAGTAAAAAATTCACTGTTTCATCTACCTATTTTATTTTAATTCAGCTGAACATTAATGACATTTTGGTTTGGAGCTGTATAAAGCCTAAAAAATTTGGTTTGTATCCATTGAGGAATAAACAGTTAAAATGGCCTTAAAGTTTAAGACACTTTCATTGATGAATAGAGATGATTTAAGAAAATTGACAGTTTTTAGTGGATTTGATGGATTGAGATGTTAAACTGATCCAGTTGGCTTATATATTTACATCCAGCAACATTCGTAAGACCCATCTTTATGTAATTATAAACTTTTCAGTATTACCTCTTCAGTTTTATTTAATGAAAACAATTTACAATTGAGAGATAAAAGAAGAATATTTGCATTAAAATCATCGTAGATGTAAATATAACTCCTTTTATTTTTTTAGATTTAATTTGGAAGGAGTTCAAAAGAATTATTTCGTAGACCAAAGACAAAAACAAAAATTCTTAATTGAAGTAATATTTATTTCAGAGTGATCAAATCAAAGATGAATCAATAGAAGATGTTTCTCTTAAAGAAGAAACATTGGACTTTACCAACTATGAAGCGAGTGTTGAGGTAAATAAATGCGAGTGATTTTTTCTTCAAAGGACTCGAGTCCTCTCTAAATAAGAATCCATCAACTTATTAAATGTGTTTTTTATGTATATTGATGGAAGAAACCAATGAGTTGAATTGACTGAAGGTTGAAGTGAAATCTCTCTCTCTCAGATTTACATCATCATTGTAATAAATGTCCCCAAAGTAATGTGTATGAGTGCTATATTTCATCTATCATTTTAGTTTTTGCACTTCTGAAATTTGCAATACAGAGCTCTATAGAAATTATTTTAAAAAACATTGAGGTAGTTTTTTTTTTCTTCCATTTAAGCTTTGTTATTGATATTTTGTTTTCTTTGATGGTCAAAAGTACAACATATGAATTGAAAAATATATTTTAATTTTTAAATTTAGTAAAATATTGTGTGCATGCACGCATCACACCTGAATTACCTCAGTTCATTGTGTAACATGCTGCTTAAATTTAGCACAGTCATTCTCAAGTGCAGCCACCAGCTTGTAACTGCTACTGCAGATAGACAATTGCAGAAAAGTTCTTAAGGCTATGCAACAATTATGCAAATTGGAATAAGTTGATATATATATATATATATATATATATATATATATAATAATGTATATAATATAATAATAATATATATATATAATATATATATATATACAGGGTGGGCGGAAAGTAGCTCCCTATTTTGGATTGGTAAAAAAATACGTATATTATCCATTTATTTCAGAAGAAATAATATGAAAAGGTAGGCATACATGGTAGGTTTTCTCTGAAATTCAATGTGGGCTCCAACTCTTTCCACCAGCTTCTAGAGCCGCCCAGGAATGGCGTCCACTGACTTTAGCAGGAACTCCGGCGGGATGGAGGACATGACTTCCCGAATTCGGTCCTCCAGTTCTTCCAATGTCCTCAGTTTGGTGCGGTAGACTTCTTCCTTTACCCACCCCCAAAGAAAGAAGTCGCACGGTGTCAAGTCGGGGCTCCTGGCTGGCCATTGATGTGGACCACGATGACCCATCCAACGCCCAGGGAAGTGGGCATCCAGCCACTCACGGACAACAAGAGCGAAGTGCGGAGGGGTGCCATCTTGCATAAATATCAGATCGTCGATGTTCTCCCATGTGCTGACAACCGGCCAGACCTCGTTTCGCAACATAGCAAGGTACCGCTCAGCATTCATGGTGTTGCGCAGAAGGAACGGGCCCACAACCTGATCTGAGGTCATACCACACCACACCGTTACACTGAACCGATTCTGCCATTTTTCAGTGGTAACCGTGCGACTTCTTTCTTTGGGGGTGGGTAAAGGAAGAAGTCTACCGCACCAAACCGAGGACATTGGAAGAACTGGAGGACCGAATTTGGGAAGTCATGTCCTCCATCCCGCCGGAGTTCCTGCTAAAGTCAGTGGATGCCATTCCTGGGCGGCTCCAGAAGCTGGTGGAAAGAGTTGGAGCCCACATTGAATTTCAGAGAAAACCTACCATGTATGCCTACCTTTTCATATTATTTCTTCTGAAATAAATGGATAATATACGTATTTTTTTACCAATCCAAAATAGGGAGCTACTTTCCGCCCACCCGTATATATATATATATATATATATATATATATATATATGAAAATTATTTCACGAAAGTAACACACGAAAATATTTATGATGAATAAAACCACAAAGGAAAGGAAACAGAATGGTGCTCAAGCGCTTTTGTCTAATGACATCCTCAGGAACACTGAAGTAAATGGAGAGTTCAAGACTATATACAGGTTACAAAAAAAAAAATATATATATAATAAATATAGAAATAAAAATTGTGGGAGGAGTATACAAATTTGTAAGGAAAACTACCAATTTTAGCACTTTGCTCGAATTCAACACAAGATCAAATGGATTGTTTACAACCAATTTTATAGTTAATGCCTGAATGATATATAGGTCACAAAAAATATTTAATATATATATATATATTATATATATATATATATAAATAAATTGAAAAATAAGAATTGTAAGAGGAGCATACAAATTTATAAGGGAAAACTACCCAAAATTTAGCACTCTGCCCTTGTCTAAATCAGTTCTGAACGAATTCAACACAAGATCAAATGGATTGTTTACAACCAATTTTATAGATAAGGCCTGAATGATATATAGGTCACAAAAAATTAAAAAAATATAAAACTAAATTGAAAAATAAAAATTGTAAGAGAAGCATACAAATTTATAAGGAAACACTACCAAAGCTTAAGCACTCTACCCTTCTTGTCTAAATCCATTCTGAATGAATTCAAAACAACGGGATCAAGTTGAAAAAGACCTTTGCTCATGTTAAAGTTATTTGTAAGTTGGATAATAGCAAACTCAAGAATAAATTTCTATTAACAACGTTGCTAGAGTGAAACAAAACTGAAGCATTATTCCAATCAATACAGTGGGATAACTCTGACAAATGGACAAAAAGGGCACTGGATGACTGTCCCATTCTAACGGAATATTGATGATGTTTTACATGCGTGTGCAAATCCTTTCCAGTCTGACCAATGTAAAAGGAATCACATTGTTTACAACCAATTTTATAGATAATGCCTGAATTATTGGTAGGGCTATTTTTTACTATATTTTCACAATATTGTTATATGAAAATACTACATTAATATCCAAAAGTTTAAGTACATTAACAATGCTTAAAAAGCCTGGGAAAAATGGAAGTACTAAAATATTCTTTGACAAAGTGTGAGTGTTATTATTCACACGATAGAAGGTTCGTTTGGCCTTGTTAAGACAAGATTCCATAAACGCAGGTGGGTAGCACAGATCACTTCCAATACTGTTGATTTTTTCCAATTCAGCATCAATGTATTCCAGACTGGCGATCCTAAGAGCGCAGAGAAACATTGAAGAAAATATGGTCTTCTTAATGGGGGTGTCATGTCCCGAGTAGAAGTGTACGTAGGACAAATTGTTTTTTTTTTCTGATAGATACTAAACTTAAAACCTGGGCTTTTCCTATGTACATGCACATCCAAAAATGGGATTGAGTTGTCTTCTTCCATTTCTAAAGTAAACTTAATGGAGGGGACTTGATCATTTAACTGAAGGAGAAAGTCATCCAGGTCATGATTCATGGGCCAGATACACAAAATATTGTTGACATACTGCAACCATGGGATGCCAACTCCCGGGATTCTCGGAATGTAAGTAATTTCGAAGAACTCCATATAAATATTGGAGAGGAGGGGCAACAAGGGGTTGCCCATGGCCATCCCAAAACCTGTTGATAATAGTTGCTATTGAAAGTGAATTTACAGTCTTTGATGCAAAGCTTAATAAGTTCCAAAATGATGTGTGTAGGTAGTGGCAAGTTGTACTTATGTAATTCTCAGGAGAGAAAGTCAAGCATATTGTCAATTGGCACTTTTTTAAACAGTGAACAAACGTCAAAACTGATCAATCTATCGTTGGTTTCAGTGCGTACATTATTAAATTTTTCATTGAGATCCATGTAAAAAATTCCATTCAGGCATTAACTATAAAATTGGTTGTAAACAATCCATTTGATCTTGTGTTGAATTTGGGCAAAGTGCTAAAATTGGTAGTTTTCCTTACAAATTTGTATGCTCCTCCCACAATTTATATATATATATATATATATATATATATATATATATATTTTTTTTTTTTTTAGTTCAGGAAGAACCGATTCGCCTCTATTTAAAGGGCATATCTCAGCGGAAAAACAAAGAAAAAGTGAGAGGAAAGACAGAGGAAAAAGAAAGGGTGGAGGGGACAGTCGAAGTGGAAAAAGACCAAGGATGACAAGGACTGCAGGGTCGAGCCCCATCATCCTTGGGTGCTAGGGCCGGGAGGGCGCACGTGAAACCTCCAGGAACAAGCACGTACAAACGAGCACAAAGAGCACTCAAGAGCACGAGCTTAGAACCCCCTTGCAGGGATATATATATATATATATATATATATATATATATATATATATATATATATATATATATATATAACCTCTACATAGTCTTGAACTCTTTATTTACTTCAGTGTTCTTGAGGATGTCATTAGACGAAAGCACTTGAGCACCATTCTGTGTTTCTTTTCCTTCATGGTTTTATTCATCATATATATATATATATTATTGCATCTGGTTGTAGAAATCTGCCTTCTCACCCTAATTCATTAGGAAATTTTATATATACAGGGTGGGCCGAAAGTCTGGATCCATAGGAAAATATTTATTTTAATACATAAATTACAACAAATGGTAAATACTTAAACTGAATATCAACTTTAACTCGTAAATGCGTATCCGTGATACTGTACAGTGGTTCGTACTCCAGTATAAACAACAAATTATAACAAATGCTCAAATTGGCGGCCTCTGACATCGAGACACTTAGGGATGGAATTTATGATTTTTAATGATTCTTCGAATTGACGTTCTCGAGATGCGTGTTTCATTTGATAATCTTCTTGTTGACTTTACTGGACTATTCGTTAAAGTTTCACATACCATTGCAGAGGTATTTTCATCAGTTGCAGTTTTTGGACGACCAGAACGCCGTCGATCATGTACACTTCCTGTTTCTTTGAAACGTTTAAACAACTTGCCAACAGTCGCATGTGTTACTGGATGCTTATCAGGATGATTTCTATTGAATTCGGTAGCAACTTCTCTGTGTGTAGCGCCCTGTCTTGCGTACATGAGCACAACAAGTTCTACCCGGTCTTCTGTTGTTAGATTCGAAGCCATTTCTGGGCTGAAATAAAAAAAGTATTTGAGTATTTATACTGGAGTACGAACTACTGTACAGTATCACGGATACGCATTTACGAGTTAAAGTTGATATTCATTTTAAGTATTTACCATTTGTTGTAATTTATGTATTAAAATAAATATTTTCCTATGGATCCAGACTTTCGGCCCACCCTGTATTATATTATATATTATAATATATATATATATATATATATATATATATATATCAGGGGCGGCTTCTTAATGAATGCAAGGCATGCACTGCATGCGTAAATAATATACTCAATGAATGTAAAATTATTATTTAAGTTAAAAAAATAGTTAAATTATTAATATTATTAATATAATATTGGTTCTATCCTCGGTTACTACATAACTCATAAGAATACCATAAAAGACAAAATACAGCTTATCTAATATGTACTACACTGTAATGCATGTGACTGCATGCGTAAGTAAAATTACCACGAGCCGCCACTGATATATATATATATAACAAGATCAATACCATGATAAACATTTCATAAATTTATTTCAGTAACCCAAATGTTTTGACAACATATTTACCATCTTCAGTGGGATCTAAAGGTGATAAATAATTAAAAGTAGATGGTAAAAATTTTTAAAAATTTTTTAAAATTAAAATGGCAATACAATTAAACTGACAAAGTGAGTAGACAATATAAATTACATAAATTTCAAATATAAAATATATCAAGAATACTTACTAAGAAATACAAAAAGTAAGAATAAATGTTTGTCTCCATAGTTGTTGGTAAATAACTCAATTAAATAAGAATGAATAGTTATTTAAGTTGGTTGTTTGGATATGGAGATGTTATTTGGTTAGAACAAATTCAGTTTAAAGGCGTTATTGTTATTTATTATTGGGCTATTTTCAAAGATGTATAATGATTCTAAAATCTTCAAATTTACATGGTTATTAGCTCTCATTAGAATTTTAGATTTATTTTTGAGGAGGGAATGGTCATGTTCAACACTATGATTTCTGATGGATGAGTAAGGTGGACTGTTTGCAGTTATACTGAAGTATGCACAAATTTTGTCTCCTTAAATTTCTGATTTACCTATTTCTAATTTGTTTCATTAAATCAAAAAATATACCTGATACAAAATTAGACTTCTAAACCTGGGCAAAAATTTGTTTGTTTGCATGAAAAACATTATCCATCAAAACTTATAAATCTCACTCGCCTCTAGCTAGAAGTTGAAGGTTCACACTTCACAGACCTTTACTACCTGCAAAGTATCCTAGCTGTTTGATGCATCCAAGTATCCTGCTTGCATATTATTGCACCAATTAGTTCCAGCAAAAACTGTACATGTGTTGACAATATTCAGACAAAATTTTGAAATTGTCGAGTTCTGTTCTCAGTTCACCTCATGACGCATTCACCTCATGACGCATCTTTTGCCTTTTCATCTTTCTACTAACAATAATTGTAGTAACCACTGCAGCTGCTGCAACCTTCCACCATACTCTGAACACATTTACTGCCTGCTCTCAAGACTTGCATAGTCATGTGGACATATCTGTGTGAGTGCTAAACAAAATTCTTGACAGTAGCTCACATGCCTCAACTTGTGGGAGTTTTCTCTCAAATGGACACATTCCTGAGAGTTACTTTCACTGGAAGTGTCATGAGTTACTCACCAGTAGAGACATAGTTAATAAAACTCCTTATTTTAGTTTTAGCCTTCATGAAAGCAGTGATATATCTGAAACATCATAAATACTTGTATGCATTTGTTTTTGACTATTGTGAGGGACATTTCTGTAAAAAATATTAAGTATGACCTTGCTTACATCATGTCCCAGTGCACAGAACATTTCTAGTGCTGTGAAATCCTGTTTAAATGACTTCCAAGCATCTTCAAAGAATCTACGTTGAATAGCTGTTGATGGGGCTGCAGCTATGCAGGGTGAGAGGAAAGGTGTAGGGACTATTTAATAATGACTGTGAAAGCAAAATATTTAATTTGCATTGTTTTACATATCAAGAAATTCTTCTTAGTAAAAATGAAAACAGAATTTTGAGTGATGTTGAGGCAGTTGTCAAAAAAGCAATCAATGACAAACACCAGCACCATCCTGAAAAATAAATTTCCAGAAATTGTTGACATAAAAACAGAAAAATGTAATGTGTTCCTCGTCTATAACTCTATTCAATGGTTGAGTTTTGAGGTAAGTTATGGTGCCTTCATGAAATTTGAGTATGCAATTACTGCATTAGAACAAATAAAATACAATGGCATTGTGAAAGAGCTGCAGACTGAAACACTTCAAGGTTGTCTTATTTCTAAATAATTTTTTGCCCAGACTTTCCACTATCAACAAACAACTTAAAAAAAAATGGTTTGATGATCATTGATTCACTTTTCATAGCTGAAAAACTAAAAAAACATGACAATTGACTTTGTATCCCATGTTAAAGAGGAATACAATATAATGCTTTTTTCTCAATTTGGCTAAGTTTCTTGAAGGTAAATCTGAAAGTTTAAAGGCTGAAGTGACTGAGGAATTGTTTCTTACCTTGAAAAACCCTCCATTCCAAACTTAAGGGAAGATTCCAAGAAACATATTTTCTTACAAAAACAATGGCTTGTGTCCCCTTTCAGGGATTGATTTCTGTTGAATTTAAGTGAAACAAATGCATTTGGCCTCATTTCCTGGCTTAAATAATTTTAACTGAGCAAGCATAAAATTTTTAATGCTAGAGTGCTTGAGTTTTGTAGGGATGAACAAGTGAAGCACTTTTTAAGTGATTCTAATGTAGATACCAAAATGTTTTGGTGTAACATTGCTTCACTCTCACAACTACAAAGAGCTTATATGAATTGTTTTAATTCTATTTTTCCAACAACTGTTTTATGCAAGAAAACATTTAGTACACTTTATTTTCTGTAAATTAAGTTCATAAATGAGCTTGATGATCAAAATCTGGAAGCTTCTCTTTAACTCACAGTGGATGGAAGAATTGTCCAACAATTTCATTTCAAAAACTTACCTACTTAACTGTTCAGCACAGTAAGTTGGTAGCTACTGGTAATGTTGCTAGTATGCAATTTTTATTTGTCTGACAGTGCTAGTTGAGGCAAAGTGGTACTGATAATACCAGCAATTGAAAGTGATTACTGGTAAAATACCAGTACATTAGCAATTCTTTCTACCTATAAATGATACCTATTTTGTAGTGAATAACTTGACCTATAGCAAGGTATTTTTTATAACCTATTAATTTCAGTTTTATGATCCTTTGTATAAGAAGCTGCTTAGCAGGGGCCTAAAAGGCTAAAAAGAAATTGTTTTGCAACAGAAACTTCTAAACTTACTATATAGGAACTTACGAACTTTGAAAAAGAAAATATAACATTGATTATAGGCTTGATAAGGACTAAATTAAGTTATAACACATTCAGTATATCTTCAGTCTGTACACAGTTAATTAAATCTAATAGATTTTTGGAACAGAATATTATTGACTAAATTTCAAGATGACAATGTTCTTTAGTCATTTAAAATGTAATGCACTGTAGAAAATGTCTTTCCACACTGACTTTGGTTGGTGGAAGGCAGAAACTACCTGTGCTGCATCTACCATAGGATTTGGTTTTTTAGCTGCCCACCACAGCAGAAGAGAAAAGGCCTTTATGATAAACTCTGTCCATTAGAGTGGATTTTTATTATCATATTGTGACTTTCACGTAGAAAAAAAGTGAAGTTTTTTTTGCATTTAGAAAAGGCCTTATTGCTTTTCAGACAAAGTTCACTGTGATATGCAGTGCAGGCTGCAAGAAGCCCCCTTTTTTTTTTTTGTTGCTGCAGAAGCTTCTCCAATTCTTCAGCAGTACCTTTGTAACCAGAGCTGCTTGACATTTCTTCATCATTTAGAACTTCCTCAACTGCAGTCATATGCTTTTCTTTTAGAGCAACTTTTAGCAACACTTCCTTTCTTTGTCTTTGTCTTGTCTGATAACAGTAATTTGTACCAATGATCATGATAGTTGAATACCATTTTCCATCAGTTGGTTTTGGTACTGCACCAATGCATTTCAAATCCTTTGTGCCAGACCAGAATATCCCATTTTTGCCAGAGTCCTCTTTAGTTTTTCCCAGAGGCTGTAAAACTCACCTGGGTCTAGAAATTCTTTCAAAGTACTTATAAATGGCACTATATTTCTTTGATCTAAAACTCGCTTTAAATAAACTTAATACAAGATATTTAATCATGGATTTTTCTAATGAAACAGGTTTTGCTTAATCAGTCACTGGAGGGTATTATGTAGGTAGTAATTAGGGTTCACAACATAAGCAAATTCACCTGTAAAGAAAAAAAAATTTAATAAATAAAGAAAAAGGGGAGAAAGAATACTGTTCCTGCAGCAATAGCAGTTGAGCTACTGAACAATACATTGTTCATCCTCAAAGTCAGTGCTGAGCAAGGTTGCAGTTTGCAGAGGTTGCCCTATGGGTATTTCCATTTCCAATTCCAGAGTCATTAATTCAGACTGATTTAAAGAAAAATATAACTAGTAACTAGTTACATTTTAATAAGAAAAAAAAATCCTGTTAAAATTAACAATACTGTGGCATTCACACAAATTCTAAAAAAGCTGACAGGCTTATTGGGGAATTTGCTGCCAGTAAAATACCACTTTTCAAAGTGGTATTACCAAGCAGTGTTAAAAATGGTACTGGTATCAAAATTTGTGGTATTTTCTGATATCTGGTACTAGTATCCAGCCTGGCTTTGAACTATATTTTATTATATAATCTTATTAGGGGTTAATATTTAAAATATAATAAAATTGCAGAAAACCTGCACACTTTATTTTTACACCTTGTTTTTACTTGTGCATCAAATTTTTTTAGAAAAGTAAACCTGAAATATTTTACAATATGTTAATAATGTTTATCACCATTACCATCAACATGTGGCCATTGTGTTTTAGCCATGGTTGTAAGTGTGGCTACAGAAAAATTTCACTTGAAAAACACTGCTTTAGAGCTTAGATTAAGAGGTATATCAGAAGAGGTGCAATGCGCAAACTCTTTATAATATAGAGTCACTGGTTTATGGGACTGAACTTGCAAAGAGATTAATTGTATTAAAGTAGAATAGTAGATTAATATCAACAAACCTTAAGAATAAAGGGAATAAAAAGCAGTGTTTGTAAACACCACAATGGAAGAGGTGTTTGAATTATTTTATAGCTTTGACAGCTGTGATAATCTTCAAATCAGCAAAAAAAACTATGAATATTCTGAGTGATTTGAATTGGCATAAGAGTAACATATATACTTGCATGAAAGTTGAATTTTTTGGACCATTTTTTTAGGCTTAAGTTAAGGGGTTGACTATTACACAAATAGTGTTTTTGAGGGGTTGACATTCATGCTTGGTATGAGTCCTCCCAAAAAATGAACAAAAGCCCAATTGATGTATAAGACAATAAAGAACAAAAGCACAAAGAATTGTGGTCATTATCAAATATTTATAAAATAATAACCACCATTCCAATTCCCCTCTGTTTTCCCCTCTAGCTGTATGCTGATTTTTCAGAAAAATAACAATTACTATCCAAATTTAGATCACAAATATATTGATCTATCATCCCAGAAAAACTAAGATTGTCTTTTACACGAGATATATGGAAAATTTAGGATTTTTTGTCTAAAAGACAGGGGTTGATTTTTACATGAGATTGCCAATTACACAAGTAGCTATATACAGTATTTTATTTTAGTCATTGATGACCGCACCAAATTCTCATTGTAAAAAAAAGGAATTTTTGATGTAATTTCAGTAATATATCTTATGTTCTGTGGCTCATTCCATGACAAATCATGGGGGTGAAAAAAAAAAAGAAGTTATGCCCCCCCTTTGGGGGGGGGGGGGGGGGGGGGGGGACAAAAACTGGAAATTTTCAAACCACCATAACTCAGTCCCTAATTGACATAGAACAGTGATTTAAAGTGTGTATGAAAGGTAATTGCACACATGATAAATTAGCATAAGCAGAAAAAATGGCTAAAATTAACAGAAAAAAAGTTATGACACTATTCCATTTGAAGGGGTCCTGCCCCCCCCCCCTAAATTACAGATTTTTAAAAATTTTCATATATATAAAAAATGAGTTTCAACCTTATTCTATCAATATATGAAAATAAATATATGTGTATTTGCATATAAAATAGGTATTTACAGATTTGAAAATGACTACTTTCACTTAAGAGACTAATTTCTAACAAACTGTTCAACATTCTCATTGACTTCTGGTATATAGATTGGTGTACTTGTTAAAAATGTAAATACATATGTGTTAAACTAGTATTCTAAGAACTAAACATAAAACACTAGTACCTACCATAAAATATCTTCCCCCATTCGATTGTTGGGTAAATTGGTTGAACAAAAAATCACATGTGAATATTAAAAAAGTGGCAATCCTACCCAGGATAACTATTGCCTAACTAGAGAGATCTTTATTTTGTTTTCTGTGATGCACAAAGCATTCACTGTGTTCTCATTTAATGTATATATTTTTTTTCATTTTGAACAGATTTGTGTACATATACGCATAGTGTTTTAAATAAGTAAAAGTGTTTGATGAAAATGTCTACACATAAAAGCTATAACAAGCGCTGTTGCAACCCTTTTGAACTGCACAAAAAGCCTATTCTGCGAAACTTAAGGCCACTTCCAAAGCTTGTTGTTAGTGACCCTAAATATAATTTCAGTGATGAATCAGAAGTTTATAAATTGTCTGAAATTAATTAATAAACACGCAAAACCTGAAGAATTATTCAGACTGCCAGAAGCAATAACTAGTAGTACTGAAAGTATGACTACTTCACCTGACATATCCCCAGAAAAAATTCCAAGAAAATGTACTGAAATGGATAAAGATATTCAATGAGATCTTAATGCAACTTTGGAGCAACTTCATGTTACCCCAGTGAAATTACATAGGTAACTAGCTATTAATGTGTGTACAGATAATGCATTTTTATACTGTCAGCTGAAATTTAATTCAGATATAGTTGTCTTATACCTAATATATATATGTGAAATTATCTAAAAAATATACTTCAGTTCAGAAATTCAGATTGTTGCTACTAGATATGTCATACTTATATTTATTAATTGTATTTCAAATATTTTTCAGATGCCCTGAGCAGTGGAAGCAGATCAAAGGCAGTTTCACAAAAATACAAAAAGCTTCAACCACCCTCAAGAGGAAGTTGGAAACTGCATTTGCCACTGAAGTTCAAGATGTTGGTAAGCCACTGAGTAAACAGCATCTCAAAGAAGCAGATTTGGAGAGGTAAGAAACTAAAAATAATTAATGAGATGACTTTGAACTATTAATGTATGTACGTAAATACCTGTACATAGGTACAGTATTATAGGTTGTCATGTTTGGATATATATGCAGACATTAGCTATATTTCCTAAAATGTGACATCATCCCATATACTAAATATACTGGTATATGTTCAAATTCATGAAGTACAGTACTTCCTTAATTCTTGAATAATATAAGTCGTGTACTTACATTCTTAATATTGTACAGTAATTTGGGGTTATGTTTTTTTTATAGGTACGAAAACCTCACGAATGATCTTGTACAAGACTTCAAATCCACATCATTGTACAAAAGGAGGCTTCAGATACACACTCACCATTTCCTATTTCTAAGACAATGGCTTTGTTTGGTGCGACCAGATACATGGTTGACAAAGCCAGACATTTGAAACATACATTTGGTATTATGCCACAGATTCCTATCTACAGTAAAGGAAGAAAACTAACTGAAGATATAATCTCTGGAATAAAGGAATTCTATGAAGATGATGAAGTCAGTCATTTGTGTGGAGGGAAATCTGATTGTGTTAGCATAAGAAATAAAGATGGTGAAAAAGAGTACGAGTAAAAACGTCTATTACGAGGAAATTTAAAAGAATTATATTGAAAATATAAAGAAAACAATGATAATAGAATAGGGTTTTCTACCTTTGCCAATCTGAGGCCTAAATGGTGTGTAATTGCTGGAGGCAAAGGAACCCACTCAGTTTGTGTTCACACCCACCACCAGAATCCTAAACTCATGGTATCAACAATTGCAGAGAAAAACTTAACCTATTACACACTTATGGAAAAAAAGTGTTTGTGATATAAATTCTTCTACATGCATGTTACATGGATGTTGAGAATGTCCTGGTAGCAGAGGCATATTTAATTTCTTAAATACTATACCTTCCTTGACAAGCAGAGATTCTGTCAAATATGTTCAGTGGATTAATACAGATAGATCAACATTGGAAACTCATATAGCTTCTCCAGATGAATTTATTGAACACCTTCCAGAAAACATTTTTTCTCTTACTAGGCACCACTACATTGCAAAAAGCCAGAGTCAGTATTTGAAGACTATGAAACAGAATCTTCTCTGTGATGAAATACTTGTGCTAGGGGATTTTGCAGAAAACTATTCATTCATCACTCAAGATGAACCACAAAGTTTTCACTGGACAAATGACCATGAATGATGAGGAATTAATTCATACTAGTTACTGTATATTAGCGATTGTCTTGAGCACTCAACATCAGCAGTTCACACTTTTCAGCAATATTTAATGAAGGATATTAAACAGAAATTCCCCAACGTACAAAAATAATTTATTTCTCTGATGGGTGTGGAGGCCAATACAAAAACAAATATAATTTCAGCAATCTATGCTATCATGAACAGGATTTTGGTGTGAAGGCTGAGTGGAATTTCTTTGCCACAAGTCATGGGAAAAATGTTTGTGATGGTATTAGAGGAACTATTAAAAGAGTTGTAGCAAAGGCTAGTTTGCAACGTACTGATACTGGTCATATTCTAACACCAAGAGCTTTTTATGATTTTTGCACTGAACACTTTAATTCAATTATTTGTTTGTATGTTACAAAGGAGGATAAATTCAATCTTTCTAGTAGGTTTAATGAAGCTTTACCTGTTAAAGGTACATGGGGTTTCCACAGGTTTGTACCAGAGTCAGAAAACCTAATACAAGCTTATCAGACATCTGATTTTGATAATTGTAAATTGTTTAGAATAAGTACTGAGGCTGAACCAGATACAGACAGTCAACTAGTTGAAAAAGATGAGTATCAAATTGGCCAGTATGTTGCCTGTAAATATGATGATAAAGTTAGTTTGGTTTGGAATTATTTTAGACACTTCAGAAGAATATGGTGATTATAAAATCAGTTTCCTCACCTCATCAGGATCTACCACTCAGTATTATTTTCCGATGAAAGAGGATGTTTGCTGGATAAAACAAAGTGATATGATTTCTATCATGATGACACCAAATATCAAGCCTGGTGTTAAGATTATTTACTCCTTCAATCCAAAGCAAGTTCAAGAACTTAGTGGGAGTTTGGAACCAAAACTAGGATAAAAATCCATTGAAAATTAACTATATATAAGCTTAGGTAGGTATAGATTATTAGCATTAAGAATTATTGCACCATGTGTAAATTGCAATGTATTAATTACCACTGATTATATAAATATTTGCTTGTGCGAGTGTGTATTGGTTTGTATCCACTGGAATGCATAGGCTATGAAGTCTGTGCATGCCTTCATTGCGTTATGACGACTTATAAGGCATAATATTTTTAAAAAAAAAAGTGAAACAAAATTACTGCAAGATTTATTACTAGGAATTGCAACATAACAGAGGATGTAGCATACTATTGATACTAATTTACTAGTGATGGGACGATTAATCAGAATCGAGAATCGGAAGAATCGAGCATTTTTCAGGAATCGGAATCGGAATCGAGAGAATTGTACCATGATTTCCGATTCTTAAAACGATTCTTTAACTTTTAATTGAACCAGTTTTGCAATGTAAACTTTAAAATTTAAATGAAAGAGGATAACAAATTTTATTTTTATTGTATTGTAGCTATACATTAAAACATGTATATCCATGATGTGTAATCAAGAAGATTAAAATGAATTGTTACAACTTACAGTTGATTTTTATTTTTAAACCAATCTATTATAATTTATAATTTATATTACCATACTCATAATGTAAATAGTTAATTTTACCAGAGTAAAATATGACAATTTCCAGAAAAACAAGTATAGAATTATATTTAAAAATATTGAGAATCGGAATCGGAATTGAGAATCGTATCGGAATCGAGACTTTTTAGTGGTATCGGAATCGGAATCATTAAAAATTTTGGTATTGTCCCATCACTATAATTTACTAATGCTAGAATGTACCAGGAAAGTTTAGTTTTGCAAAACAATAATATGAAATACTAAAGAAATGAATCAAATGGGTTATTGTGCATGGCAATGATAACTGAAATTTATTAGCTAAATATACAAACTTAAGAACTATTATTCAAAAGATCTTTATTGGCCTTTAAGAAAACAAGCTTCTAAGTTGCATCTAAGAGTGAGCCTTGTTTCGGATGCAGTATATCCTTCCGTGCTGAAAAACCCCACTCAACAGCAGCACTAAATGGTATAGGAGTGTTAAGTTTAATAAACATATTTTTAAAGTTAGTGGATGGGAAAGATGCAGAGCTAATGTGCCATGAAGGCCCTGCTCCAGGGTTCTTTTCCTTTTTACTTTGACAGTGCTGTCAGTGTAGGGGGAGAGGGTGGATGAGGGTAGGCTGCCAGCATGCCAATGGCCAACATGCACAGTGCACACCTCGCTCATAGTGAAGGGACAAATTTTTAATGGGTAATGAATAATGAGTGAGGATTGAAAGAAACTAATTGCGAGCTACGATAAAAAGTAACAAGTAACGACTAATGAATGTATTTCCCTAAAAAAGTAACATCATTACTGAAAGAGTTACTTGATTTGAAATTTAACGCCATTAGCATTACTGCCCACCTCTGTTAATTACCTAACAGCTTACATGAATTTGTAAAAATTAGTCTTTTAACCCTTTCACTCACTGGGTAGACAATTTGGTAGCTGAAAAATAAACCATATTGATTCTTATATAACCACACATAAAGGCAATTTGCTGATTTACCCTATGTCATAATTTGTGAGTGAAAGGGTTAAGTAAAAGTAGCTATTTTGAAATCTGTAAATACCTATTTTATATGCAAATACACACACACTACTTTTCATATATTGATAGAATAAGGTTGAAACTCATTTTTTATATATATATATGAAAATTTTAAAAAATGTAATTTATGGGTGGCAGGACTGCTTCAAATGGAATAAAGTGTCGTAACTTTTTTCTCTTAATTTTAACCATTTTTTCTACTTATGCTAATTTGTTATATATGCAATTACCTTTCATAAACACTTTAAATCACTGTTCTATGTCAATTAGGGACTGAGTTAGGGTGGTTTGAATATTTACAGTTTTCATCCCCCCTCCCCCATAAGGGGGGAGCATAACTTTTGAACCATAACTCTGATTGAGCTGATATTTGAAATTTGGTACTTACTAGCATAGACCATTCTATAAACCAAATTTAAGTAAAATCTATGAGGGTGTGGTTTTGACCACTGCATGATTTGTCATGGAATGACTCCTGTATAACATGATTAAATTAGTAGTATACATTTTATTTGCAGGGACACTCTAGTCCAGGCTCAGACGCAAGATCAGATGCTGATAGAAACAAGTCATTTACAGATGATGAACGACAGGGACATACCTCCGCATCCAGACCAATTCATGTCAGTAATTTAGTTAATTTAAAGAATGATGATGATAAATTTATGCAAAGGAGCATATTTAAAAGTTCTGTTCATCCATATAGAAGAATAATAAAACAGAGTCTTAACTCTCACTTAAGGATTAAAGCAGGGTTTAAACCTTTTAAATGTGAAAATTGTGGGTTTAATGCAGCATCTCATTCTTACCTTAAAAGTCATATAAGAACTCACACGGGAGAAAAACCTTTTAAATGTGGGATTTGTTCTTATGCTGCAACACAAAAACATAATCTTGAGGTTCATTTGAGAATTCACACGGGAGAAAAACCTTTTAAATGTGAGTTTTGTTCTTACACTGCATCACAGAACTCTCATCTTCAGTTTCATTTAAGAAGTCATACCTACGAACCATATCCCCTGCCCTGAGCTAGTCCCTCCATCAAGCAGGGTTGGCAAAAGTGGAACCAACCCATAAAAACTCACTAAGTTTTTTTTTTGGTGGATCTACCTTAAAAAAAACCACCTAAAATGCTCATTAAACTCCCCTTTTTTTTTTTCTTTTTTTTTTTTAATTATGAACTTTATTTTTTAAACTTATTTTAATGATAATTGAATGTTTGAAAGTGATTTAAGTGCATTCAGAAGACCAAATGTGTGATTCAAGTACATACTTCAGTCACCTCTTACCACAATTTTTTTCTTCCTACAAAGTGAGAGTAGTCACTCGAGTCACTTTATGGCTTTATCACTAGTCATTTTATGGCTTTATCACTCGAGTCATTTTATGGCAAAAGGCAATACAGTAGAGTCCCGATTATCTGACGTAAACGGGACTGACAGGTAGTCGAATAAATGAAAATGTCAGATAATCCAGAAATAGTGAGTGCCAGATGAAAGGAACGCAAATTAAACAGAATTTCCGAATAATTTTGAAATTAAGGTTTATTTATAAAAAATGTAAAATACATTATGTAACTACATAAAGGAATAAATCTCATTACACAAATTTATTGCTTTTATATACAGTATTTAAAAGAAAAAATTTCATCTTTATTAAGCTACCCATTTATAAATTAAGATAATGCAAAGGAAAAACTTTAAGGCAAACGTTTAAAGAAATGCGTGATGGAAGGTTGTTTTGCACTTTTATTTCTCTTCCTCGCAGCAAGGTCGCGCCACCATCTTAACATGTCAGTAGCAGTCACTTCCTCTTGTTGTTCTACGTAAGCGAGTGCTACTTCTAGGGCCTTGACTCCTTCACTATGATTTATTTTCTGTTTCATCTCGTTCCACCGCAGCTGAAGTATAATTTTCTTCATCATCTTCATTCTCCTTTAAATTCACCATAGCAATTATGTCATGGTCTGTCAGCTCTTGTTGTTAGTCTTTCTGCATCCATTCCCGTATGTCATCACCATTTGCATTCTCACAGCCTGGAATTTCTTGTAACAAAGGTAGCAAGTTATTACCTTCCTGAACTATTTCTTGTTCATTTTCATCTTTGGAAAGTAACTTTTTCCATGATCTTGCCAAGGTTTGTGGTTCAATATCATCCCATAAATAACATCTTTTATATTCACTTTCTTCAGCGTATCTATCATACCATTTTCATCGTCCATGGCATCAAGAAGCGTAGTTAAAAGTTTATGCTGATATTTTTTCTTTAATGCTTCAATCACACCCTGGTCCATTGACTGACATAGTGAGGTCACATTAGGGGGAAGAAAAATTGCTCTAATATCACCACTTTTTAGTTCATCCTCGTCAGGATGAGATGGCGCATTGTCTATGAGGAGAATTGCTTTTCTTGGTAGGTCTAAAGATTTCAAAAAGTTTTCAACAGAAGGAACATATTCATTGAGAAACTGGCTTCGGAAAATGTCTGAATCCATCCATGCACTCTTCTGGCTCTTGTAAGAAACTGGAAGTGTAGAAGTGGCTATGTTTTTAAAAGCTCTAGGTTTTTTTGACTTACCAATGAATGTGAGCTTTAATTTATGGTTACCAGTGACGTTACTACAGACTAAAATTGTCACACTGCTTTGCTTTTTTTATACCTGGGAGCTGCAGCTTCTGCATGAGAAGCTAGAGTTTTTGCTGGCAGCATTTTAAAATTCAATCCGGTTTCATCGCAATTAAATATCTGCTCTCATGATAATCCTTCATTTTCAATAAGATGATGCAATTTTATTTTAAATCTAGGGAGTTTGTCAGCACTTGCCGATAACTTTTCCCCACAAATATTAAGCTGTCTTATTCCATATCGTTTCTTCCAGCGATCAAGCCAACCTACACTAGCCGTGAAATCAGGTTCCCCTTCATTCAATTCTTTTTGTAAAAGCAGAGCTTTCTCTTGTAGTATAGGGCCTCACTTCCTTGGCCATCATTTTACTATAAAGAAAATCACAAATATATTACTGTAGAATAAAATAACAGTTTGCGTGATACAAATTACAAGCGCAGACGATAAAATAGGTTACACCTTCGGGGAAATGTTCTACAATGGTTGAGAGCATAACTTAAAGGATACAAATTAAGTTGGGTGCGAAGCTTAAGTGCGTGCACATAATTATGACGAGCCTGGCGTTGAAATGGGCCGTGTCAAGGGCATGTTGAATAAACTGGAATGTTGGATAATTGGGACTCTACTGTAATTGGTAAAAAATTTATTTGAATCACTTTCACTTCCAAGCATCCAATTATTGTATGTATAATGTATAACTGATTAGGCCTAATTTTTCTATCATTAGGTAATCATGCAAGTAAAAAATTTTAAATATCATACAAGGCATTTGGAACCAAAGAAACGAAGCTGCCATGGGTGCAAATGGCATCTTTGTCAGTTTGGTTCTGAAAACCTCAAACACCTCAACACCTCGTATGTATTCATATAGCAACTTAAATGTCAATTTTTAAACTTTTGAAGTCCATTTCATTCAATTATAGTCTTCATAATTAAATATATTTTAATTTTATTTTTCATTTTTAAAAAGTGTTAAAATGTCTGTTATTATTAATATTAAAGTAATACTTTTATATGAACAAAACTTAAAAGGCCTGAAAATATTTGCTAATGAGTAACAATAACAATAATTAAGGTGTTTTAGTGTTCATAAAATGAATAAATAATTATAAAAAGTAAAAATATAAAAAGAAATAATAAAATGAAAAGTAAAGAAATATAAGAAATAATAATTTAAAGTTTATACTGATTTATGCTGCAATATATTTACAGAGGGTGATCAAATTATTTAGAGCCACCCCTTGAAAAACACATTTTCATTATAATATGATGTTTTTAGTTTAAATAATAACTTTTTAAGTATGCAGACAGTATTCCAAATTGTTAACACATGTAGTGTTCCCTACCTGAATAACAGAAACTGGGGATAGAGGGGTTAATTTGGGGAGTATGTGAAAAATGGGTTCAGTGGCATTTCAGCTGTGAATGTGGAAGGTTGTGTCAAGTGGTCAGGTGCGTTAAGTGTATGTTAAGCTAATGATAAATTATTATATTTAAACCATTGTACGTGGAATATGCACTCATACACCCATATGATGTTGTTTCTCAGCAACGTATTGTGATTCTTTTTATTAAATTAGTGTTTCTTTACAAGAATAACTTATGTACTGTAGGCTATCCAACAGGGGTAAGAAATGTGATCTATCACCAAAGAAGAAAGGTAGAATGCTCTCTCTGCTGACTGTAACTGATTATTCTCACAGAAAAATTGCCCGAGAACTGAATGTGTCACGTGCGAGTGTTGACAGGATCGCATCAAAAATTAAAGTTGAAGGGGATAATCCAGAGCTGACTCCAAGAAGAAAGGGTAAATGTGGTTGGAAAAGGATAACTACACCTAGAGCCGACAGATGCATTGAAAAGAAACTAGTAAATAATAGGAGAAGCACTACTAACAAACTTAAATTGGAGCTGGAGAAGGAAAACATAAACATTTCGACAATGACCTTAAGAAGGCGTGCCAGAGAATTTGGATTGAGTAGTTGCTGGCCAAGGAAAATGCCAAAATTGACTCCAACAATGATCAAAAAACACAAAGTGGGCTAAATACTACTAAAAGTTCACTGTAGATGACTGAAAATTGGTAAGTCACAATATTTTAGTGATCTTGTATGCTTATTTTGATATTTGTATGCAAGGCACATTTCATTTTGGTTGCAATCATTTCTTTCTCTCTTCATTTGCAGGTGTGTTTTAGTGACGAATCCACATTCCAAGTCATGTCTGATAAATCACAGTACGTTAGGCGACGTGTTGGTGAAGAATATCATCCAGACTGTGTTGTAAGTACGGTTAAGCATCCAATATCTCTCATGATATGGGCAGTGATAAGCAGTAAAGGTACTGGACTAATTTACATTGCTGAGGGTACTATGAGGCAGAACTGAAAGGTTTTGGAAACAAGACTTATTCCACAGATTGCCGACTGGTTTCCAAATAGTGAGCCATTCCATTTTATGCAAGATTTGGCCCCATGCCACACTGCAAAGTCAGTTAAAAGTTTTCTGGCTGCAAAGAATATTCCTCTCGTGGATTGGCCAGGAAATTCTCTGGATATGAACCCTATGGAAAACCTATGGGAAATAGTAAAGCATAGACTGAAAGGCGAGGAAATAACAACTCGAATACAGTTAATAGAATGAATAATTGCCATTTGGAACCGTGATCCTGAGATACAGGCCAGCTGCAAAGCCTGTATAGAGAATATGCCTAGATGGGTTGCTGCCTTAATTAAGGCCAAAGGAGGACCCACTAAGTACTAAATGTGTTTAATATGACTGTAGAGTGTATATAAATATATTCTGAAATAAAATGTGTGTAAATTTATTTTTTATGTAGTGGCTCTAATAATTTGATCACCTTCTGTACATTAATATTATTTCCCACAAATCTTATTACTTCACTCCATTCACAAGCAATTTTTTTTTTTTCTGGCCTAAAAGGCATAATGATTTATGAAATTTACAACTTTATTTGATTAAATTGAGTATCACTATAGCATAATTAAAGGCAAATTTATACGAGTCATCTTGGGTGATCATCCTAGATGAATCATTCAGAGTGAAAGCCTCACGGATAAACTTTTGTTTAGATGTATCACTAACAATGAATTGAGCAGTTCATTTCAATATGGTGAAACATGCAATTGTGCATGCTGGCATTCTTATTATTTGTGATCATTTAATTTGTGAATGTTCAAAGATTGAAAGACTAAAAGAAAACATCATCATTGGTGGGTAATGCAACGAAACGCTTTAGGAGCATTAGGATGCCTATTAAGGGAATGGGGCTGCTGAAAACCAAGATATGCTGAGGAACCATCTAAGAATGTCTATAGAACAATTTGAAGAACTTAGGAATGTAACTCCACTAATTAAAAAACAGGATACCGTAATGAGAGAATCTCTACCAGCCAGAGTAAACCTGCAAGTAGTCCTCAGATACATTGCCACTGGTGACTGCTTTGGCACGCAAGAAGCTCTCTACTGGGTGCCCAGGTGTTCAATTTCAAAATTTTTACTGGAGGTGTGTTCAGCTATCTGTCAAGTGCTACAAAATTTTATCAAGGTAGGTAAATAATACAATGGTTTTATAGCATGGTATTATTGCAACAAAAAAAGAAATCACTTTAAAACAAAAAAAATATGAAATCACTTCGACATTTGGGGTATTTTTCCAGTACAAAAATAGCTTTTGTCAAAATATCTTGTTCTGTATCGCAAGATATAGTAGGGTTTATGTTAAATGATGAATAGCATGGTAGAGTTAATGGTGAACTCTGGAAAGACAATGTCGATGGTGATGGAATGCCAATATTTCCATTCTGAGACATAGGCGTTGACTGATGTCGGTTATTTAATTGATACAAACGTTCTCGAGTCATAACATGCTGCAGTTCCTGTTGGCAAACTAATGCATGGTTAAGAGGCATTTTTCTCAGTTGTATTGCTAGACTCTTGCAAAAGGTATCATATTCATCTTCATTTACAATGTTTCCATCTGAAATTTTCTGCAACTTATTCATGGCATTTTCCAGATGTGAAACTGGACTGTGATTGGTTCGTTTCTTGTTTTGCAGAATTGTGAATACCTTTACATTCTTTTGTACTGCTTTCACTTTTTTATACTTACTGGTCTCTGTTCGGGGTCAGCATGAACTTCTTCACTGTCCCCTTTAACATGTTCTTTTTCGTAATCCATGATGATGTTTTGTGTGTCCTCCAAAAAAAAAATTAATGTAAATGAGAGAGAGAGAGCATATGTGTATATATACACATGGATAAGTAAGTATATTTCGTATTATCATACACTGGTTTCCTAATTGTACTTTTCTTATTATAGGTTCCCAAATTGCAGGATGAGTGGACCAAAATCATAGCAGAATACTATACATTATAGAACTTTCCCATCAGTCTTTTCGAAATCTACATTCTATGCAGCACTGGAAAACAACAACTTAAATGTCCCATCAAATGGTGTTTTTGTCGCAGATGATGCATTCTCCTTGAAGTCCAATATTCTGAAACCATACTACAGAAAAGGAACACTAGATCAGCAGCAAAAAGTGTTCATTTACAGACTCTCTCAGGCTTGCCAGGTAGTTGAGAATGCATTCAGAATATTAACTGTAAAATTCAGATACGAGAAACCTATTCTGTTATCTGTGGACAAAATTGAAACCATAGTGAAAGCTACTTGTGCTCTCTATAACTGGCTTCGACAAACATCTAGCAGCAATCTTCCCTACATACCACAGGGGATGGTTGATGTAGAAATTTGGGAAGAGAGCCGAATTTGCCAAGGGGACTGGCGAGAGAAGAGGTGCAAAGGTCTTGTGAATGTCACAAATCTTTTGAGCAACAACCACACGAAAGGAGCAAGCCAAATAAGATAGATTTATGCTGAGAAATTTGTTTCCACTAAGGTTGTGCCTTGGCAGTGGAAAATAATATATATATATATATATATATATATTGGTGAAGGCCGCTTCTGGCAAGCTTCAATTTCAATTTAAGCAGAAAGCAACAGACAAGAAGGAAAGAAACATCCATCAAGTTGGAAAGGGACTATATTTTGTATATTGCAACGTTTCAAGCACAAACTATGCTCATCCTCAGGCAAAAATTCTAAAAAGTTAAAAACATAATATTAAAAACCATAATGACATTAACAAATTAAAATAGGGAAAAAATCCACAAGCATTAAAAACAAAGTCACACTAACAAAATTCTAAAAAGTTACAATTAAAAACCATAATGACTATTATGAAACAAAAGCGAACAATTAACAAGCTTTAAAACAATAAAAGTGACACTAAAAACGAACAATGAATAACAGCTATAAAATACAAAATGTAAAACTCAAAAAACTAAAAACTCACAGGCTATCTTTTAAAACACTAAAAAATTAAAAACCCACACTAAAAGGAACACACCTTAAGTCTAAGCAGCACAGATTCCGAGGCAAAACTAAAAAAACAGAAGCATCTAAAACCAAGTAAAGGTTGGTTGTTCAAGATGTTCAGTTTAAACGGAGGGGAACGGATGAAATATCAGAGTTAAGCGAAGGGGAGAGTTTTTTAATATACAGGGATTCTAGAAGTCTTAACGTTTGCTCACACGGAGCGGAATCTAAAATGTTAAAATTAGCTAAAGTTATATCGACTTTGCATAGAACAACATGGCTGCGTATAGCTGAAGCTTCTTTAGTTTTCAAAGGTTTGTCAGTTCTATGGCTTATGCCCATATGGGCACAGAAACGCGACTCGAGGCTCCGCACAGTGCTACCAATATAGCTCCGATCACATCGGGGACACTTGAATTCATAAACGACAGCACTGCGCAGAGCATCCGATACACGGTCTTTAACATTAAAATATGAGCCAATAGAACGACGGTTGACAAATACTAGTTTAAAATCTATTTGACAATAAAATTTACTAAGAAGTGGCAGAAGGTTATTACGGCAATAGGAATTCAGATATCCCATTTCTGGGAGCACAAGATAATATACATTTTTAGGAACGTTAAAATTATACTTTTAGGTTTGTAAATGTTAGCTAGAAATCTATTGATAGCATTTTCCACAATCTGCAAAGGATAGCCATTATTCACAAAATATTTTCTTAAAAAACAAATTCATTATGCAGACATTGATAGTTGGAACATAAATTATACGCTCGGTTAAGTAGGGTGTTTACAGATGCCAGCTTGTATTTAAAATCACAATAACTTAAAAAATTGAGACCAAGACCAGTGAACGTCTTCTTACGAAAAACTGAAGTAATAATAGAATCACTCTCTCTGCTAATCAGTAAATCCAAGAAAGGCAGCTTGGAGTCAGATTCTTCCTCCAGAGTAAACTTTATGTTTGGATGCAAGTTATTTAAAAATGTAAAAAATTGATGAGCACTGCTAGCATCAGTAAACACTGCAAAAATATCGTCTTTTCAAAGGGAACTCCTTAATAAGAAATTTAACTCAAACCATTACTTGGTAAGTTTTGACGTTAGTTCCCTGTTTACCAATATCCCTGTGGACGAAACTCGTAAAATTATCCTTGACAAGGTTTTTAGTAATTCCCCCAAATTTCAAAGTTTTGATAAAAATGACATTAATTCTATGTTAGAGCAAACTCTTAAAGGTAGTACTTTTATATTTAATGGAGATATATACCAGCAGATTGATGGCGTGGGGCATGGGATCTCCGATCGGCCCTTTGGCTGCAGATTGTTTCATGACCTATTTAGAAACTAAAATGTTTACCCAGCCTCCTACCCCTATAAGGCCTATTTTTTATAGATGATATGTTGACGATATTTTTGCAGTGTTTACTGATGCTAGCAGTGCTCATCAATTTTTTACATTTTTAAATAACTTGCATCCAAACATAAAGTTTACTCTGGAGGAAGATTCTGACTCCAAGCTGCCTTTCTTGGATTTACTGATTAGCAGAGAGAGTGATTCTATTATTACTTCAGTTTTTCGTAAGAAGACGTTCACTGGTCTTGGTCTCAATTTTTAAGTTATTGTGATTTTAAATACAAGCTGGCATCTGTAAACACCCTACTTAACCGAGCGTATAATTTATGTTCCAACTATCAATGTCTGCATAATGAATTTGTTTTTTTAAGAAAATATTTTGTGAATAATGGCTATCCTTTGCAGATTGTGGAAAACGCTATCAATAGATTTCTAGCTAACATTTACAAACCTAAAAAGTATAATTTTAACGTTCCTAAAAATGTATATTATCTTGTGCTCCCAGAAATGGATATTCTGAATTCCTATTGCCGTAATAACCTTCTGCCACTTCTTAGTAAATTTTATTGTCAAATAGATTTTAAACTAGTATTTGTCAACCGTCGTTCTATTGGCTCATATTTTAATGTTAAAGACCGTGTATCGGATGCTCTGCGCAGTGCTGTCGTTTATGAATTCAAGTGTCCCCGATGTGATCGGAGCTATATTGGTAGCACTGTGCGGAGCCTCGAGTCGCGTTTCTGTGCCCATATGGGCATAAGCCATAGAACTGACAAACCTTTGAAAACTAAAGAAGCTTCAGCTATACGCAGCCATGTTGTTCTATGCAAAGTCGATATAACTTTAGCTAATTTTAACATTTTAGATTCCGCTCCGTGTGAGCAAACGTTAAGACTTCTAGAATCCCTGTATATTAAAAAACTCTCCCCTTCGCTTAACTCTGATATTTCATCCGTTCCCCTCCGTTTAAACTGAACATCTTGAACAACCAACCTTTACTTGGTTTTAGATGCTTCTGTTTTTTTAGTTTTGCCTCGGAATCTGTGCTGCTTAGACTTAAGGTGTGTTCCTTTTAGTGTGGGTTTTTAATTTTTTAGTGTTTTAAAAGATAGCCTGTGAGTTTTTAGTTTTTTGAGTTTTACATTTTGTATTTTATAGCTGTTATTCATTGTTCGTTTTTAGTGTCACTTTTATTGTTTTAAAGCTTGTTAATTGTTCGCTTTTGTTTCATAATAGTCATTATGTTTTTAATTGTAACTTTTTAGAATTTTGTTAGTGTGACTTTGTTTTTAATGCTTGTGGATTTTTTCCCTATTTTAATTTGTTAATGTCATTATGGTTTTTAATATTATGTTTTTAACTTTTTAGAATTTTTGCCTGAGGATGAGCATAGTTTGTGCTTGAAACGTTGCAATATACAAATATAGTCCCTTTCCAACTTGATGGATTTTCTTTCCTTCTTGTCTGTTGCTTTCTGCTTAAATTTATATATATATATATATATGATGAAAAAAACACGAAGGAAAGGAAAAACAGAATGGTGCTCAAGCGCTTTCATCTAATGACATCCTCAGGAACACTGAGGACACTCAAGTGTTCCTGAGGATGTCATTAGACAAAAGCACTTGAGCACCATTCTGTTTCCTTTCCTTCATGGTTTTTTTCATCATATATATTTTAACCATGTTACTTTCGTGAAATAATTTTCATATATATATATATATATATATATATATATATATATATATATAATATATTGTGCGTGTATGTATATATATTATACTCGGGGTTACCTGGTGAGTTGAACCCTCAAGTACAATAGAGTACTCCTTTAAACAGAGTGCGCTGACGCCCTTTTTGGGTCACTTATGGAATCTGGGAGCTTCCTTAGCCCTTGTTTCACTTGTCGAGTTTAGATTAATTATGATGGAATTAACTGAGAGAACTTTAATTTTAGGTATTTTAATTAAGTAAGCGGATTACAGGCGAAAGTTTATAATAAATGCTTAGCTCTTAGGTTCACAAGGTCATATTTTAAATTAAGTTCACCGGGCTATGAATGAATTATTTTTGTCTATGCGTGACAAGGTCACATGGAAATAAACGAATTAAGTCTGCTGGCGTTTCCTTCAGTCAGGTTCTCAATACCGATATTCCGATATAAAGCTTAGTCCTTGAATTACGTTAATTTGAAATTGAAAAGTTCAGGCGGTTCCCTTCTCGAGACTACACCCTTGAGTCCTTTCTGGAACCGCCTAAAAGCACGCTAATGACATACCTGGCAACTCGCTCCTCGTTACCCGCGATAAAATGAAGGGTGATTTCCTGCTAAAACTTGCTACCCTTAAGCCCGTTCTAAAATCGTCTCGAAGCAAAACTAATGCATACGAGGTAACTCGCACCCTCGTTACCCGCGGAGACCAAGATCTGGACCTCGAATCTTGAATCTTAGTCTGTCCTTCAATGGCTGGACCCCTCCTTATATAGGGAGAGGTGAGTCACCATGAGACCAAGAAAATGTTTGGTTTCTCAGAGTCAAGGTTCCCATCCTGACACTCGAAACGATGTGCGATGTTAGCTTGGAAGGTACATGGGCAAACAGCGAGCGCAAGATGTCGCGAAAGTGCATCTGAGCGCTCTTGGTTAAAATGAATGGAGGTTTTAATATCATATTTCATATTTCGGGTGCGCGCTTGAGGGCTAAGAAAAGATTTAAGCAGATTCTCGCGTCAATCACTGAGAAAAAGGCGAGCACCTGCTCTTGTAGGATATTTAAGGTGGGTGTGCATGTGTATGACATTTATCGTATTTATTTCATTTTCCAATATTGCGTATGATACTCGACCCGTATAACATATATATATATATATATATATATATTAGGGTGTCACTTAAATGCAAAGTTTGAAATTTTCATGCTGACACCCCGCGAATCTATTCCATTGGTAAAAAAAACATGGTGACTGAAAATCTTTTTATTTGAATAACTATAAAAGGTCGCCCCCGCCTTCCAAAGTTTAATGCTTGCGCGGCGTCTCCATAATCGTTCATTAGATATCTGTATATCTCTATATATGTGTGTGTGTGTATCTGTGTGTGTCTGAATATCTGAGAAATAAAGTGAACAATACTTAACGATTCACCGTTTCTCATTTCAGCTACGTGATTTCTGGTGATGGAAACCCGGAAGTGTATATACCTATTAGGGGCAGCGGTTGATGAGGTGAAAGGATGCAAGCTTCCTTCCTACAGGCAAGCATTCGGTTACTTCCTTTACCTTCACCATGAAAAGAAATGACAATACGTGACGCGTTGAGGAAGTCACTTCGAGCAGTGATGTCCTTCTGGGAGAAAGCTCACATTCCAACCAGACTAGAGACACACTGCGTCAGCAAACTGGATAAAGTCTTCGAGGAGTGGAAAGGACTCAAAAAACACGCCTCAAGGACGAGTGATTCACACAAGACGAAAGAAAAAGAATTCATTGAACGCCTCGATCGTCTCTTTGACATCGCCCACTCTGATTGTGAGAAATTGGTCAAGTACCCAGAGGATTGGGAGTTCCTTCAGCAGCAGCGCCAGAAAGGACGTCCAGGTTCAATGGCAGGTTTGGACATGACCCATCAGCGCCAAGTCAAAGATTGTACTCAACGTCGGGAGGAAGAGGAGAAACGAAGAAAGCGATCAGCAGCTGAAATGGAGGCAGTATCCAACGAAGCGGTTTTGGAGTCCTCATCCTCCAGCTCAGATGATAGCGAAGAAAAAGGAGCATGTGGTGGTTCGTTAGCGTCTAAACAAAGAGCAACGAAGAACATCATGACATCGGAATTGGCGGCAGCGCTTGATCGCACGCAACTCTCGTCAAGAAAGGCCACATATCTGCTGTTTGAGGCAGCTTCCAGCTTAGGGCATGATGCTAGCGACTACAACATCAATCGTGGATCCATTCATCGTCAGCGTGAAAAATTCCGTACCCTTAAGGCTCGGCAACTGAAGAGCGAGTTCCAAGGCAATAGTCCGTTGACTGTTCACTGGACGGAAAACTCATGCAAGATCTGACGTCACGAGAATATGTTGACCGCTTACCTATTCTTGTATCTGGCTCCGGGACAGAGCAGCTCCTCGGGGTGCCAAAACTTCTGTCAGGAACCGCGCTGGCACAAACAAATGCCATCATAGATTGCCTGAATGAATGGGGAGTGACCGATCATGTCAAATCTATGTGTTTCGACACAACCGCGACAAACACAGGCCACCGTGGAGGAACTTGTGTTCTTCTGGAAGAAAAAGTTGGACGTGCCCTGTTACACTGCGCGTGCAGACACCATGTACTGGAGTTGGTGCTACAGGCGGCATTCGCAGCATCGCTAGATTCAGTATCTACCGGTCCAGAAATTCTGCTTTTCAAGCGCTTCCATGATTATTGGACCCGCATTGACCAGCAACAGTTCCAAACTGCGGACACAGATGCGTTCACCAAAGCAGCTATTTTTAAGTATAGAACGGAGCTCATTGAGTTTGCAAAATCACAAGCACTTCAAGTTCGTGATGACTATCAGGAATTCCTCGATCTTTCCGTCATCTTTCTTGGAGGAGTTCCATACAAGGGACTAAACTTCCGCGCCCCTGGTGCTATGCACCGGGCGAGATGGATGGCTAAGGGGCTCTATGCCATCAAGATCTGGCTCTTCCGAAGACAGTTTAAACTGACGAACACTGAGGAACGCGGAATTCGAGATATCTGCCTCTTTTCTGTTCTAGTTTACATGAAAGCGTGGGCAACAGCTCATCTGTCCATCGAAGCTCCGCTGAATGATTGGGAATTGATGAGGACGCTCCTTCGATACCCGCACAAGAAGATCTCTGATGGTACCACCAAGAAGCTGTCTGCGCACCTGTGGTACCATTCGGAGGAGGCAGTGGGTCTGGCGTTCTTTGATGAGAGGATATCGATGGAAGTGAAGTGCAGCATGGTTGCAGCGTTAGATCAAGAAGCCCCTCACATGCCGCCAAAACGACCTTTGGTTCTTGATACTATGTTCCTCAGTGACAGCAAAGGACTGGAGCAACTGATCACAAAGAACACCCGAGGATTCTTCTCAAAACTTCAGTTGCCAGATTGCTTTCTGCTCCACCATCCCAGTTCATGGACGTCAAACTCTGAATACGTGCAAGCTCGGGATGTGGTCTCCAAACTTGCAGTGGTGAACGACAGAGCAGAACGGGCCGTGGCTCTGGTGAAGGAGCTGAACGGAAAGTTGACAGTGAAAGAAGAACAGCTCCAGTTCCTCGTTCAAGTTGTCACTGACCACAGAAAGCAACACCCAGCTCCGAACAAATCAGCATTAGTGAGGACGCGAAAGAACTAATCACTGATCAGCGTATGAGCACCAATTATTCTGCTACTGTATATGTATTTTATTTCTCAAAGTTTTGCTTTTGTTGCTTCTCCATTTTGTACCATTATTCGCCAAATTATGTCTTCTATTTTGATTATATAATAAACTGTTTGTATTCTTTGCGTTTTTAAGTGTCTTACTTTCGTTATTTCACCAAATTGCCTTGTTTTTTATTATCTGGTTCGGCCAAGCTGTGAACACTGAACAGCTTGTTGACGTCAACAAATGGGTCTTGTTTTCAGTGACGAGGGCGACCTTTAAATGATGACCAATCAGGACCAAATTTCTCTTATGTATGTTTTACACCAAATGGAACAATTTTAGGGGGTGTCATAGGAAAATATCCATCGTTTAATTTTCACCCTATTACCTAGTGACACCCTAATATATATATAATATATAGTACAATCACAGAATAACACGTGATCTTATTAATAAGCAACATCCACAGGAAAAAAGGAAAAAGAAACACGAAATCCGAGCGCTTTCGTGATATATTAAAATCTTCAGGGACAAGAAATATTTTTCTTGTCCCTGAAGATGTGAATATATCACGAAAGCGCTCGGATTTCGTTTCTTTTTCCTTTTTCCCTGTGGTTGTTTGATTATTATGTGTATATATTAATGTGTGTATATGTGTATATATAATGTGTGTATATGTGTATATATATAATGTGTGTATGTGTATATATATATACACACCTTTGGTATCCTTTGGTATATTGTGTGTATATATATATATATATCAAAGCTATTGACTTCTCCTTAGGGAACCGGAGCTTACAGATGAAAAGAAGGATCAACACAACGGCAAACATTTTCATTTATTTGTACATCAGACGTTTCGACAAATCTTTTGTCATCATCAGTGAGTTAAGTCTTAAAACTATTACAGACAATGTGAAAGAGTCTATTTGAAACTGAACAAGGCTATCTGTGATGAGAGTTTCTTGTCTAAGTGCAAAAGTTATAATATTGTGCCTAATTTCCTTAGATTTAAACTTTATAATAAACGCCTCCATAACTCCAAACTATATAAATCATGGCTACATAAATTATTAAATTTGGAGCTTCAATCGAAAACTAAAACAGTGAGTTTTCTCAAGCTGAAATATAAAAATTCTCTGTTTGGTCTAAAATCTAGGGTGTCTTATATTGATTATCATTGTTTAGTTACTAAATTTCAAACTTGCTGTGATAAAACTGTCAACAGACATAAAAGGATACATGCTGCCAAATTGGAAAAATTGGGAATCACTCAGTCGTTTGTTAATAATCCAGATAATTTTATTTGTAATTTCTCTAATAAAGTTTTAAGTATTAGAGAGAAAGAAATATTGTCGTTAGGCTTAAATTTTGATCTACCTCATTATAAACTAAATTTTTATAAATTTTTCTCTGGCTTTGAAAATCTTCTCATGAATATTAAGAATTGTGAGATCCGACCAAATTTCTCGTTTCATAACTTGGTAAAACAAGTGGAGAGCATCTCTTTTAAGAACTTTTATAATTTTAAACCCCATAAGGTGTTTTCTCCCTCTTTAATAAGCAAGATTTTAAAATTCTTAATAATTTGAAAAAGGATAACTCTGTCATCATTACAAAACCGGATAAGGGTAAAGGAGTAGTGCTGATTGATTCAACAGTTTACATAAATAGAATGGAGACAATTTTGTCGGATACGTCTAAATTTAAAAGGGTAAAAGAGAATGTCCTGTCTAAATTACTAAAACTCGAAGATAAACTTAATAGGTGTTTGCGTAAATTAAAAAATAGTAATATTATTGCTGACAATACATACAATTTTTTATTTGCTTCTGGTTCTAATCCAGGAATTCTATATGGTTTACCTAAAGTCCACAAGCCAAATTTCCCACTAAGACCTATTCTTTCGGCATGTTGGTACATTCAATTATAACTTAGCCAAATTCTTCGTTCCCTTGCTTTCAAAACTCACCTTTAATGATTATTCTATTAACAACTCGTTTGATTTTGCTAAAGAGATAAAAGAGATCAATCATGCCGATTCTCTTACTATGGCCAGTTTTGATGTCTCATCATTGTTTACTAATGTCCCGTTAAAAGAAACATTAAATATCATACTAAATAAGTTATTCACTACTGATAATACTCTTATTAATGGCCTCACTCAGACTCAATTTAAAAACCTTCTCGAAATAGTGTGTTTTGATAATCTTTTCTTATTTAATAGCAACCTTTACAGCCAAATTGATGGGGTAGCTATGGGTTCCCCGTTAAGCCCAACACTAGCAAATGCATTTCTTTGCCATTACGAAGAAATTTGGTTGAAAAATTGTCCTAGTAGTTTTAAACCCATATATTACAGAAGATACGTGGATGACACTTTCTTAATATTTAACCATCCTTCACACGTAAAACTTTTTCGTGATTATCTTAATAAACAACATAGTAATATTAAGTACACGTGTGAAAACGAAACAAATAATAGTTTACCTTTCCTGGATGTTTTAGTTAAACGGGCCCATAATAAGTTCCATACTTCACTATTTCGGAAACAAACTTTTACTGGCTTGGGAACCAATTATTTAAGTTGTATGTTTTATAAATATAAGATTAGTGCTATAGTAACATTATTAACAAGAAGTTACCGTATTTGTTCGGATTACTTTTCGTTAAACGAAGAATTTAAATTTTTAAAACAGTACTTTATTAACAATTACTACCCTTCTCATCTATTCGATAACCAATTAAAGAAATTTTTAAATAACACTTTTGATACTAAACTCCCCGTAACTACAGTACAAAAAGAAACCAGATATATTAAATTACCTTTTTATGGTTATTTATCATTGCGTATTCGAGGTGAATTGTCCAAACTACTCAAGTCTAGTTATCCCCAAATAAATTTTAGATTCGCCTTCGTCAACCCACTTAAATTATCAAATTTTTTAAAGTTCAAAGATGAATTCCCCAAAACTGTATGCCCCAATGTTGTTTACAAATACACGTGCGACAGCTGTAAGGCTGCGTATATTGGCAGCACTCAACTCCAACTGGAGGTGCGCCTTTCTCAACATTTGGGCTTGTCAGTCCGTACCAACCGTCCCCTCAGTAGCCCTCCACAATCCGCAATTAGAAACCACAGTAATGAAAACGACCATCCCCTTCACAAAACTCAGTTTGAAATTTTAACTAGATCCAATAACCTTACAGAACTCCGAATTTTAGAATCTTGTACATCTATAGAAACAACCCTCCCTTAATAATAATAGCTCATCCTACAAATTACGACTCTTTTGACAACCAACCGTGTTTCACCCAGATATACCCTTTCTAATCCCCTGACCACCTAGTGGTCTCTTAGACTTTGCCAAGTAGGAGGGGATGTAAACATTGTGTATTTCTATTGAGGTAATTTAATTTAGTTTTTATAGTGATGAAATTTAATTTAATTTTAGTTTTTATAGTGATGAAATTTAAATGTTTTAATTTTTGTATTGATGCAATTTTCATTTTGCTTTAAGGTTTAATTTTAATGGTCTTAATATTGTATTGATGTAACTTTCACTTTCAATTTTGTTTTAAGGTTTTAAGGACTTAACTCATGATGATGACAAAAGATTTGTCGAAACGTTTCTGATGTACAAATAAATGAAAATGTTTGCCGTTGTGTTGATCCTTCTTTCATATATAATATATATATATATATATATATATATATATATATATATTATATATATATATAGATATATATACAGGGTGTCTCAAAAGTCACTATCTATTTTGAAAAATAATGGGAATTACGAAAAACTGGTTTAAGACATGAAAAATAATTTATTTCAAAGTAAGTGCCACAAGAATTAGTGCTATTTATTTATCTGTCTCACATGGCGACCATCAGTGTTTCTACAGAGCTCAAAGCGATAAGTTGTTTCCCGGAACACACTTTCCAGCATTGAGGTGTTATTTTCTGAACTGCATCGGTAATACGATTTCGAAGTTCGGCTACATCACTAATTCTTCTACCAGTGTACACCTTAGACTTAATGAAACCCCAGGCGAAAAAATCTAATGGTGTTAAATCGGGTGAACGTGCTGCCCATGGTTGTGTTCCTCAGACCAATCCAGCGACCGGGGGAAGCGTCTGTCAAGATAATCACGTACAATTATTGCATAATGGCACGGTGCTCCATCCTGCTGAAAAACTACTGTGTCAAGAATGCCATCTGTAAGAAGTTGAGGTTCAAGGAATTGTTCAAGCATGTCAAGATAATAAACCAATTAACTTTTTTTAAATACAAAATTTGCACCAGAAGTACATATCTTTATGCCAGCATAGCATTTTAAAAAAAAAACATCTAATGTCACCGAAATAGATTAGTGACTTTTGAGGACACCCTGTATATGTGTGTGTATATATATGTGTATATATATATATATATTGTGTGTGTATACATGTTATATAATGTGTATGTGTACAGTATATATAATGTGTATATGTGTGTGTGTGTGTGTACAGTATATATAATGTGTATATATATGTGTGTGTATGTATATATATATATATATATATATATATATATATATATATATATATATGTGATACACACAGACAGTGCATGGAACAAGGAACTCTTCTGGGATAATTAAATCCACTATAGTCCGAATAAGTAATGGTAAATGACAAGTACCATAGTTTTTCTTTTTCATGATGCTAGCCCGACGCGGGCAACGGGTCACTCGCAAAGAGGTCCCATAAATATAGCTTCCCTCACCAGCTATCTGCAAAGCAGACAGGATCCAGCTTTGGGACATGGATCTAGGGTTTAAAGCAGCCTAGCCCTGCTACATTTAGAACCTCAATATAAGCAAAAGACTCGCTGCCTTCACGTCAGATTGAATACATAAAAGAAAAAAGGGGGGTAACTATTATATTTGTCATTTACCATTACTTATTCGGACTATAGTGGATTTAATTATCCCAGAAGAGTTCCTTGTTCCATGCACTGTCTGTGTGTATCATAAAAACTCAGGGGACCATTCTGAGTTCATTCCCATATATATATATATATATGTGTGTGTGTGTGTATATATATATGTATATATATGTATATATATATATATATATATTATATATATATATATATATATATCTATATAATATGTATGTATGTATGTATAATGTGTGTGTATATATATATAATATATGTGTGTGTGTGTATATATATATATAATATATGTGTGTGTGTATATATATATATAATATATGTGTATATGTATATATATATATATATGTGTGTATGTATATATGTGTTCCCGCAAGAGGGTTCTAAGCTCGTGCTCTTTGTGTATATATATATATGTGTGTGTGTGTGTGTATTTTCCCAGGAGGAAATGTCAAGAATGCACCATTTGACTCTGGGTATTTCTAAGTAGAAAGTATTATATCGACATGTGCCTGATTCCCAACCGTTACCGAGATACAGGCCTCTACATTTGGGTAACTAAAACATAATAAAAAGCCAATCTTATTCAATGACATTTAATGATACATTGGCAACTGTGCAGATCCTCACATTATTTATTTACATTATTTATTTAGGTACATCTTAACACCTGCTCACTGAGTCACGTTTCTTTTCAGGGTGTGTTGTGTACTCTGCAAACGTGGAGGTGCAGTGCTCAAGCAACATTTCAAGCCATGCCGGCTGGATGCGTTCATAAACGTCAGAAATGAACTTCCGCGTTTTCCTTGGCAAGACTCGATGGATCGGAGGCTCGCCGCGTGCATTGAAGAAGGAGGGGGTCATTTTGAAACCATTCTGCAATAAGTGCAATAGTGTATTGTATGTTTGTACTTTTTGTAAACCACAAGTGTCATTAAATAGTATCTAAGATCGCCTTTTTATTATGTTTTAATTACCCAAATGTAGAGGCTTGTATCTCGGTAACGGTTGGGAATCAGACCCATATCGATATAATACTTTCTACGTAGAAATACCCAAAGAGTGAAATGGTGCATTCTTGACATTTCCTCCTGGGACACCCTGTATATAATATGTATATATATGTGTGTGTGTGTGTGTGTGTGGATATGTACAGTATATATAAAATATGTGGATATGTACACACACTGTTCCTGTGTCACATGAATTGGTATGTACTGCATGCACACTGAAGCAGCAACCTTACTTAACGTAGATCATCATATTCTTTCGGTATTATCTCTCTCTCTCTTCTCATTCTCTGTGGTTAAGGTTCATCATAGTTCATAGTAACAGTTTGGAAAGCAAATAAGCTAGCCATTTATACGAACTCCTTCATCGGTATAAGGTACCATCCCAATCTCAGACTTAGGTTTTACCCCCACATGAAAAAATTGGAGTAATACCACTACTTCGTCAGGACCCTTGTTTAATTACAGTGTTCAACAAAGATTCTGTTCCTCTGGTAGTGTTAGGTGTTCCTTAATGACTTTTTAGTGCTGCTTTCGAAAATAAGTGTTTATTGACAGACCATAGTCCATATGACAAATATTAATATTACAATGACAGTTCACATACTAAGGATAGAAATATATACAATTAATGATAAATTTCGTACCATGAATTCCATAGCTTAGAAGACAAACGGCAGGACTCGTGGATAGCTTGCATAATTGGATTGGTTGATTTTTTAATTCTTTGCATTAGGCTGTATTGAGCGTCTAGTTACCTCCGGGAAGCTCGGGACATTGCGGATAACAAACATTTAGGAAGCTGAGTATCTCAGTGGGTAATTTATGTAGGAGTCTAAAAGACCTGTTGTACAACAAATTTAGGGTTCTGTCAGAACCTTTTTTTATAATACACTCAGAGTTGCTGTCCTATATATTACTGTAGAAAGTACGAAAGAGTATCTTTAGCTTCACTTGTACAGAGCCGGAAGTTCCTTATAGTCATATTCGCTTTAGCACAAAGGCTTCGAGATTTTCTTATATTTCTGAGTCATCACACAAGGAGCTGGTGATAGTTTAACCCAAATACTTAAACTCTTGTACTTCCTCAGTTACTCGTATCTTTCATTTTAAACCTAATATCAGCTGGCTGATTACAGTTTTTAGGATGCAATTGCATAACCTTAGTTTTTGTAATATTAAACAGAATATCACGTTTCTGCGAATACACTTCACAGACTTTTAGTAGCCGATCCAGACCTTTAACAGAGGGACTTATTAACAACATATCATCGGCATAAACTAAGTTAGTTATCCTTGTTATCTATACAACATCCCACAGTTGCCTCATTAACCCTTTAAGGACGAGTCCGCAGCATATGCAGTCACTCTTGTTACCAGAACGTATAGGTTTTATTGTTATTCAAAACTAAATATTTTAGTAACTAGTCACTGAAATGATACACATTTTGGGTTCCTTTCTCGACAATTAAATAATATCTATATAAACATGTAGAAACATTTATAGAAACGAGGCATTGTAGTACAATTTATATTGTTATTTCTGGTGGACCTTAAGGTACCATCCATCGTTAAAGGGTTAAGTGAAGCAATTAATCTGTCAATATACACATTAAACAGCATAGGAGAGAGCAAAGAGCCTTGCCTCACCTCGCTAGTGGAGCCAAAACATTTGGATAGTACGTTGCCCCACCTCACAGTAAAAGATTGGTAGGAATGCCAAAATTTCAATAAATTCATTTGTGTGTGTGTAATAAATAAATAAATATATATAAATATATATATATATCCGCACGGCACTCCCGTTCCAGTGTTTCTAGTTGTACCCCTCATTTGCTGGCAAACCACTGGTTTCCCCATTAAGTGCATTTTATCTACCTGCTATTTTAGCCATTCTCAGTGCCACAGTACCATCTTCGGCCCCAGTACCTCCCAAAAAGTGTAGTTCTAATACCTACATTCGTGTTTTTGAAACAAAACCCAAATTCAGTTTGTTCAAAAACTGTGGTTGATGGAAACATTTCGCATCTATAGTCGTAGTCTGCGTGCAAAAATCTACCAGAATCACCCTATTTTACTTGAGGCACAGGAAAAAAGTTCTAATTTGTTGTTGAGCGTTATGTTAACCAGTCGTTCTACTTTGTGTGTAGTCTTCCGCAATCTTGTTTTTACACACTTATTTCATATTCTAATCATTATTATTACTACTACAGGGTTTATTTATTTATTTATTTATTTTATTTTATTTTTTTTTTATTGGGTTCAAAATCCCAGCTGAGCCGTGAACGGCTAAGCTCTGAAGGGCCAGTTCAACCTACAGCCCAAGTTAAGCTAAAATTAAAAACTTACGGACTTGGAGGTCCTATTAGGTCCTACCTCAGGGTTGCTGACTCGATGTGGGCCTACCTTAGGCCTCAGTTGCATGAATTTAAGATAAAAAACAAAAGGGGCACTATTTATGGTCTTTCTAAACCTTGCAACAACAATCTTGTATCTAAACAACCAAACTGAATTGCAAGAGAGCTCTCTATAAGACCACACCCTGTAAGTACGGCATTCCACAAACGAGTAGAAAAGACGCGCAGCGCCCCAAAAAATGATGCCACAAGAGCCCAAAAATGCTAGCTCTAAATTTAGTGAATTTTTCACTAACCTTACAATTATGAGATGGATATACAGGGTTGGCCGTAAGTTTCCATACATAGGAAAAATTAAACGTTTGTTTTTATGTTTCAGATACCCTAAGAATATGCGTTTGACGTAAGATCTTGTTTACTGATGAAGCAAATTTTTACGTCAATGGAGAGGTTAATCGGCAAAACATACGTTATTGGAGTAATGCTAACCCTAACTGGCTGAGTCCGACGAAGATGCAAGGTGCCGGTAAAGTGATGGTGTGGGCCGGGATATGGGGTGACAGAATTATTGGACCAATTTTTGTCAGTGGAAATCTTAATGCCGAAAGGTATCTTAACATGTTGCAAGAAGAGATTTTCCCATCCCTGCTAAACGAGGAAGGTAACTTCCCAGTTTACTTCCAGCAAGATGGAGCTCCACCTCATTATGGTCTTCACGTGCGTCGGTATTTGGATCAGCAGCAGTTTTCCGGATGCTTGGATTGGTCGGCGTGGTCCTGTGGAGTGGCCTCCCAGATCCCCAGATCTCACCCCCCTTGATTTCTATCTTTGGGGGCACTTGAAGGCCATGGTGTATCAGGAAAAGATACGAGACATAAATCATCTAAAGGAACGTATCACCAACGCCATTACAAGCATAACGTCAACTGTGCTAATGCGTGTTCATCAACAGTGGGGAACACGTATTGAAATGGGTTTTCAAAACAATGGCAACCATGTAGAGCATATTATATAAATAAAAATGGTTGTCCATAAAAAAAATGTTTATTTTTCCTATGTATGGAAACTTACGGCCCACCCTGTATATACACCTTAACTTAATATATACAAGCAATGCCGTCTACCGCATTCGCCGCTAGGAGCGCTGTAGTAGCTGTTCAGTTAAGATGGCGTCTGTGACAGAGAAGGCACAATGTGTTGTGTGGCTTGCAGAAACAAAATCTCCTGTCAGTGTTCAGCGAAGGTTCAGAACAAAGTATGGAAAGAATCCACCTGGTGTGAAGTTAATTAAGTCGTGGATGAAAAAATTCTTGGAAACTGGAAACGTGGAAAAAGGAAAGAGCAGTGGTAGACCATCAGTTTCCGATGGGACGGTGGAAAACATTCAAACTGCTTTCACACGGTCACCAAGGAAATCGGTGAGACAAGCTTCAGGCCAACTAAAGATACCAAAGTCTACGGTGCACAAGGTCAGGCCTGGATTAACCATTAAGCAAAATAAGCACGTGCTTAGGGCACCAAGGGAAGGGGGCACCACAGAGAAAACTTTTTAAAGTATAAATAAAGTTATAAGTAGGCAACAATAAGCATTATTTTGCATCTTTTGATCCATGTATGTTGAAATGCTATGTATCTTCAAGGTTAGTAAGCAATGGAATAAAAGATGTTTTGTTTCGTACAAATAATGATATTTCTTCATTAGAATTTCTTTTTTCAAAAATTGACCACCAACATCGATTTCTGTAGAAAGAATCGTTTTCAATAAATTGTATTTGCATTTTTCTCTTATAACAGTTTTTTTTTAAAATGAATAAAAAAGTGTTGAAAATTTGCATTTTTCCTGTTGCCCTATAGTTATAAGTAAATAATTTGCTTTTATTGCTTACTGCTATTTAGTGTTAAATAAATAAAATTAAAAAAACAGGTTATATTTAATATAGTTGTGGGGGTCTGGCCTGGAAGAAAACTGAATTTTTAATCTATTATTTCACATTCAGCACTTATTGAGTCTTAATGTCTTGTCAGTTAGACAATGGAAGGGTCGAGGGGGAACCATTGTTGGGCTGTGCTTAGGGCATCAGTTGGCCTTAATCCGGCCCTGCACAAGGTGTTACACAAACGTTTGAAGTTACACGCCTACAAGGTAACAAATGTTGGAAAATGTGTGGCGTGAGTGTGAATACCGTTCAGACATTTTACGTGCCACTAGGGGTGCACATGTGGAAGTTTATTAAGTTCATTAACTATGTATCAAAACTTTGTATGTTTATCTACTTATGATTAAAACTGTGTTTGAATACGAGTGTTTATTTAAAAGTTACAGCATGCTTTAATCAGGGTAATCATTTATGGATACCCTATACTATTGCTCTTGAGCAGTGGTGTACATAAGGGGGGACATAGGCCCCTCCATTGTAAAAATTACTACTATGATTAAAGATATTTGAAAAAAAAAATTTCAAGAATCGATAACTGCAACATTCACCACAAAAAAAATCTTGATGTCATATGGAATTTCAGTTATTTCATGGTTACCAGGACATGTTATTAACTCAAAACTCAAAACTAATTTTGGCTGGCTTAGGAACGTTTATATGTCTTTATACGTACGATTAATTTGTGCAAATTTAATTCTTTGCCCATAAATTGGAAATAAAATACAAATGAAGCTTTCCAAGATGCAATTCATTTTGATTCCAAATCAATCATCAATTTTGAGCTGACTGACACACACACACACAATATATACACTATATATATATATATATATATATATATATTATATATATATATATATATATATTGTGTGTGTGGCCCCCCCTCCCCCTTTAAGAAATGCTGTGTACGCCCCTGCTCTTGAGAGAACGGGAAGTGCGCACACGTGAAGAAAGAAGTCACGTCTGAAAAAATTGTCACGACCACTAGTCCTTACTAAACTACCAAATTCTGCTCTCTGAGCAGTAGTGACATTTAAAATATATTCATATCTTTGTAACATATTGATAAGTTTCTACAATTACTGTAGGTAGGTTGGTAACGCTTAATAGAAAGCACCTACAGTGCACAGCTCTAAGGAGTGATAGGCGAAAAAAATATGGACACCCACGCACTGTACGGTTACAGTACACTCACGTTGGGACTGTTCAGTAAATGAATGGGTGGTCGTCCTCGGTGTTTAGATGATGTAGCGACTCGTAGGTGGTTCGGATCCCACGTAAAGCTGTAGATCCTTTCCGTTACACGACTTTTACCATTATGGAGAAAGTTAAACTACCTCAAACATCATTTCAGCGCTATGAGGCTATACAGAGCACTGGTCATACGAACCACTGGGTATGAGAAACTGCTCTCTCAGGATACAATCTCGGTCATCTGGTCACTGGAGCAAAAGGTGAATGAAAACGTGGGTCGTAACAGCATTTATTTATGCCTTGGTAGGGAAGATTTCTATACTCACAACCGACCTGGTAATGAGAACGTTGCTTTTTACTTTAAAATACACTGGTTTCAATTCTATTTCAGTGAAAAGAAACAAAAAATTTCATTCATTACAAAAATTATATTTAAACTTTGAATTTATAGTTTAAAAAATAATAATATACTAAAAATATTGCACATTCGATTCACGTTAATATCTGAACGATGAGTAAAAAAAATTAACAAATTTTGCATCCTTTTTTTTTAAACCTATTAATGATTAGGGGTTTATTTTTAATATTAAAAAAAATTAATTTAAAAAACTGCTCGGGTAAATAAATTTCAGGGATAATTCTTATAATCAAAGCGTTGTTATTATTAAAATTTAGACACCGAATCATGAATGCAGGAGGTCCATTTTAGAGATACGTTTTGGCATATCGAAGTTGTAACCAAAAAAACATTTATTATTTGCACTGTGCATAGATATTCAAAATCAATATACAAAACATTCTTTAACAGCTTGGAAACAAATTGAAGTACAAGTAGTGCACTATAACATTCAAATCAAATTCTTTTAAATTTATAATTTTATATATATATATATATATATATATATATATATATATATATATATATTATGGTGTCCCATAAGTTTGGTCTCGTAGGAAAATGTATTTTGAATTAAATTTACCAATTAAATTTACATTAGAACTAAAACAAATCTTCGAATTGACGTCTTGTTTTGGAACCTTTTTTTTTTTCTGCAAGTAGAATAACACGCAATGGCTAATATAGAAGCTAGTTACATTCCTGAGGAAAAGCCCTCTGGAGGACTTTTCCTCACGAGTGTAACTCACTGTAACCAAAAAAGAATCCCAAAACAAGACATCAATTTGAAGATTCGTTTTAGTTCTGATGTATTACTTTGGTAAGTTTATTTTAAAATAAATTTTCCTATAAGAACGGACTTATGGACACCCTGTATACAGAATAAATCGGTCGAACCTATCATTTATTCGAAGAGGCACCAAAAAAAAAGCATATCGAAACCAAAATCATTTAAAGGAATGATAAAAATACATCTTATCACTCAACACTCCTCAAATGATGGAAATCAATAACAATTTAATGATGATAAGTGGTAGTATTATTATTATTTCGGGAACTAACAACAAAGTTACCGTTACAATAAAAATTAATAATACTGTTTTTAGAAAGTACATTTCACTGTACAATAATTGGTCTGTGGAAAAAGAATAATTTTTTTTTATTGCTAATTACACTTAGAAATCACTTATGACCTTTTCAAGTGCAAAAGATGAACGCTAACACGGTGTTAGCGTCGAAATAACGTCAAATGTCTGATGGGATAAGTGCGTAATCTGGTTATTACACGCGTACTTGTGGGGAGGTTTGTTTATACACGCGAAAAATGAGGAGGATCTCTTTTGGGGTATGCTCACGAGGTACGGGGTATTGGGCAGGGTTGATCATAGTTTTAATTACTATTTTGAACATTTATATTTTCATCAACTACTATTTTATATATATATATATATATATATATATATATATATATATATATATATATATGGTTACGACAAGGTAAAAGATAGTTCAACCTGACGCATATTTCAACGCAAGTGAACAAAACACTTTCGCATCCAGAGGAGTTTTGCATACTCAACCGCGTAAACTCGAAACAAGAGCAAAGTTTCATTCGAATTTCTCGCTGTTTCCAAAGGTGTTGAAATGTGCAACAGGTTGTACTATCTTTTACCTTTTCGTAGCATAATGGTCAAAGCCCCCTCCATCTACTAAAGAGGTGTTGGGTTCGAATCTTGGTGGGGGCATTTTTGCATTATGCAAAATCGTGCGTGTTCATGCATGATTATATATATATAACTTGAAAGGTTTGCATCAATTAGTAACTGTATACAAACACATTTTGACAGCCTTTGAGGCGAAAAACATAAACATAACAAGAGACTTCTCTCGAAAACACCACGGAATTATATCGGAGACCCTTTTCACTATTTATACATATATTGGAATGGATACGACAACTCGGATATACTTTATCAACCTAATATAAAATGCACTGTTTAGTTACCTTAATTAACAGGTTACACAGGTAAACAGTAAATTACACCTTGAATTATCGATTTAAAATCTTTCATTTCTTTAGAATGCATAGAGAAGATAGTTAGCGAACTTACGTGTAATCAGATACAGCATAAATGAATAAACCAGTTCTATCTTATACCTATGTACACATGAAGAATTTAACAAGATAAAACACCTTACAATATATATATATATATATATATATATATATATATATATATATATATATATAATGTCCTTGTACAACTAATGATTGTTACACAGCAAATCACTTTAACCCACCCATTCAACGTCCGACCAAGGTTAGCCTGTGACCTTGTGACGTTATCTTGTACATGTACACTTTGTACAACTATACATCGGCCTTAAATCTAAAATATTAAAAAAGGAACCACCTATTCTTGATATGAGTAGGAAAAAAATAGTTTTTTATTTATGTATAATTTACATTACAGATTTCTACGTCGTCTTAATCCGCTACCTTCTATGGATTAAAGGTGATCAAACTACCCGCGCTGGGTCACGCTCAATGACACAACTATATTACAGGAGTAATAGAAGCAGTAAACACTTTCCCACGAACGGTGAAATGCCTCTGGTACTCGTAATTACATACTTTTTCATAAATAGCAGTCTTTAAAACTAATGAAAACATCTACTATCACATTTAATTAACATCCACGTTTAATAATGATAATAATTATTAAGTTCAGTGTCCTTGAAAAATAAAGCTCCGCCCACTCTGAGTATGAACCAATCGCATGTTGAAATTTAAATACATTCCCATACTATTATAAATTCGTTTCTTAAAAACAGGTATACCTCCTTTACCTCTAATAACACTGATAATTGGCTGGGCGAGAGACAGCATCACAATTAAAATTATCTTAAAAGCTTAAATCTAACAAATGTGGAAGGTTTGTATAATGTCTGAAAAAGGGTTGGGTTTTTTTTTGTTAACTATATGATAAGAACATTGTATATATATCCTTACGGAAAAGTAATAGCAAAGTTAGTTTATAACATACGAATTCCGTCTACTTTTAGAGTAACTTTTTTCTCTTCTGCCATCTAGTGTTTGGAAGGAGAAGTAAAATATCCACGAAAAACCATCAGCATAAATTACATTAAATAATATAATAAACATTTGAATATGTAATCAAATATAAGGTCGGTTAATAAATTAAACCTTTATGTTAATCATTTTCGTTAACACGTGGCTTCTGAATCCCGCGAGTATGCCCTTGTGGAAAGCTTAGTTATCACTCCATACGCTAGACGGCGAGTAGCCAATATTCATTTGGCGGGATAAACATACTAAATAATGGAAAATATCACCAGTTCCGTAGCTATATATATATATATATATTGATCTTTGGTAATTGATTTCTGAAAAGGTTTGTCACTTCGTGTATTCATCTCATTGTTGGTTAGAACTTAAGAGAGTATGAATTGTTGAAGAGGACAATAATTCACTTCTCGTAAAGGCTGACCAATCAGAGGAAGCAAAATATTTCTACACCTTAAATACAATACGAATTCCTTAGAATATATATACAATGATAAAAATGAAAAAGTTCTTACTCTTCTACTAGAACATTAGTTAAAAATGTTAAAAAACAAACGAATTAGAGATTTTACACCGATTTTCGTCGAAGACTCCAAAGAAGCACCAATTTCGTAATGATTTGAAAAGGATTGGTTTAAATTTTACATCTGGAAGACTATCGAAATCAAACAATTGACACCATTACAATCTTACATAGCTGAAGAGACACACACACACACCACACAACCTTTGAAATGTTCCGTGCGATGATTCCTCATTTCACGAAGGTCAAGCTTGTCGACCCTCCTATATATATATATATATTGTGTGTGTGTGATGGTAGACATCATTTAAGCATTTATTAGTGTGCATATTTCATTAAAGCATGACTGTTTTTCTTTTGAGAATGTGTGTGTGCAATTTTGAAAGAACTTGAGGTTGTTACGTAACCCCTCCAGAAAAAAATGAAGCTCAAAACCAAATTTAGTAAAAGACAATGAAATGAATATTTGACCCAATAATTATTAAACTATTGAAAATAATGAATGAATTATTATAGAGCTAAAAAATATCTTCTCACTCGCTCGAACTGCAGAAAAAACTTTTAATACAACTGTTACTGTACTGCAAACAGATTATAAATGTATCCCTTTTTCAGGTAAGGCAATGAAAAACTAAATCACTTAATGATAATACAGAAAACCTGATTTGTAATCCATTAAAATAGATGGGAATTAATAAAAGGCCTAAATTAAAACGCGTCTTTAAAATATTTTAAAAAAACTATTTACACGAAAAGTTCTTTTTTCAACGAAATATGATTTAAATAAAAAATAAAAATTAAAAATAAAAGTAACCGAAAATATATCAACAATTGATTAAAAAAATTTTTTTTTACTCACCCAACAATGTAGAAGTAATTTATTACTACTATTTATAACAAAAATAATAGATACGCTTCACTATAATTGGATTGTCTGTTGCGTATCATTTGCACAATAAATTCATGTTTCACTGTTGGCCTAAACACTTAGTCGGTGATTGAATGTCATTCACGGGTGGCGGGGGAAAACCTAGGCACTAAGGGGGGTATCCGAACTGTGGGAGTCAAAATATAGGGAAGGGGAGGGGGGGACATCCCTCTCAAGATGATTGAGTCCTCCACGAAGGTAATAATACTCCGAAGACCTCCTCAAACTTACAGAATCAATGACTAGGAATGATTAACGCGAGGAAAGGCCTCCAAACGAGTGTCACGATTCCCTTCGTCAGGAAGATCGCGTCTCTTGCCTGCAGCAGATGAGTCCACGAGGATAAAACACCTTCGTCAAAAGAATTAAACTTAATGTCGGCTAATTGTGGTTTGTTTTATTAAATGCAAAAATAATCAAATAGTTCCTCATTCATTACAATTGAAGGGAATGAATGTCCCTCCTGAAATCCCTTTTCCCTTTTGTGGTTTGGGTGAACGGCTTCAAGCTTTAACTAGAGTGGATACAATCCATTCACACTCTTTCAACTAATCATGACGGAGAATAAGGTACTCGTATTCCATTCTCGGAAACGACTGAAATAATAATAATAATACCTCTCTAGTAATGTATCCCTCGCAACTTCTCCCATTCATTCGTATCTCACTGCTAATTCTTTGTGGCATATTTTTATCCTCACTTTCACGGTTATTCATAGTTACCAATCACAGCCTTTCATCATTCACAGGGTCAACTTCCTTCAACGTGATCGTACCAATAAAACACGCTTGTTTCCAGCCAATGACTTCCTCATAAGTAGTTTTCATGAATGTCGTTATGCTAAAGTAGTTAATCTACAGGGTGTACCTTTATCCTCACCCTCACCCTGTTCTAGTAGGAAAAGGTTCAGGGGTAAAGGGACTTATGGGACACTTAGGGCCTTTACTTTACACTAATCCCGTCTCTACGATTACTCTTCTTATCCGAGTGTCCGTGGGTTTCATGTTACCATTTCATTGCCTAAATTTCTTTCTAACGCAAACTTTTACTTTTGTTAACTCCATATCTTATCAAATATTCACGTAATTATAATCACTACCATAATGAGTTACAGAATAACTGCTGAGGGTTGAGGAACAAGAATTCCGACCAGGGGCCTTAAGCTACAAGTTTAACTCAAGGGTGATCTAAGAACAAAAATGAATGAACTTAAAAACCCGCAAAGGTCAAATCGAGGGGCCTTTTCCGTTTGGGGGCTAGCAGCGAATTTTAATGAAAATCGGTATACTAATGTAGTTTTGGTCACTGATTTCAAAAATAACTTTCTTTTTTTGGAGAAATGAAAAACAAACATGTTAGAGCACTTTAAATAATTAATGTATGTTTAACGAAAATATCATGACAACCTAACCAATCGTCAAGGCCGTACAGGTGACCTAACTGGGCATTAATTCTTGATTTTTTTCCTGCTACTTTTACAGATCTGCCGGGATCCTTCAAAAAATGTATTCTTCATAAAGTTGCACTTTTTACCGTTTTTCGTTTTGGCAACGAAAGAACTGGGTATTTTTATCAAAGGAACACACGTTCCCACACTTAGAGCACTTTTTCATAAACAGTAGCAGTTTGTGACTGGCTAAATTTAACACAATCCTCTGTAACTAGTTTGAGCTAGTTAAAACACTTATTAATTATTTAAAGTGCTCTAACATGTTTGTTTATCATTTCTCCAAAAAAAAAGTTATTTTTGAAATCAGTGACCAAAACTACATTAGTATACCGATTTTCATTAAAATTCGCTGCTAGCCCCCAAACGGAAAAGATCCAAATCGAGTTTCTATAGAGTCGTAATTTTTATGGTCAAAATTTCACATTTCTGTTAATACAAGAGTAACAAGTATTTCATTTCGACGAAAAACATCTGCACCGTTTGTTTGAAGTTGTCACACCTCAAAAAATGTACTGAAAAAAAATTTCCTTTTTGAGGTTGTTGCTGCTGTTAAATTTTCTGTCGATTCATTTTCAACTTTCAGACTCAGAAAAATATTAGAAACCTAATAATTGAATAATCAATTGTCATGCCTATCCTTTAATGTATCTCTGCATATTTGACTACTGTTATATATTTATTTCCTCAATATCTATCTATATCTATATCTATATATATATATCGTGAAGTAAGCTTACCGTCTGTCCTACCGAGTTCGTTGGAAAGTGCACTTACTTCCCCCATATCTTCCAAAAGTTATCAGTTACTCTAAACCTAGAAACATATTTTCTACTGTGATCAACTTATAATTTACTTTTAAATGTGACGTCACTCAGCTAAAAATTTATGCGTGCTAAATGGTGGTTGTTGTTGTTGTTGTTAGCCGATCAGCCCACCCTGATCGAGCAAGCCGGCGGCACGCAGGTAACCGATCGCCCTCTCCGGAGTGGACCAGAGGTTCAGCGTACTAGTGATGTTGTGTGTTGTGTTCTATGTTGTGCTAGAGCGGTACAGTCTGTCATAATGTGTTCAATTGTTTGTGGTGTATCCTGGCACAGGTGGCAGGTGTCGTCTGTGGAGTTGTCTAGTCTGTGTTTATAAGTTGGGGTGATGTCCACATCGGAATCGTGCTAAGTTAACTCGATCCGATCTACTCAGGCTGGTCTCTGACCTGTCACTGGGTGGCGGCTTCGCACCTAGGACCGCATTCGGACCGAGTCGTGTCAGTGCTTTGTGGGTTAGGTGTGTGTGTGTGTGTGTGTTTTCTGTACTGTGTGATGTCTGTGGGGCGTGGTATGGAATGGAGTATTTGGTTATAATGTCTCTCTGGTGTTACCTTAATGGTGCGAGGTGTTGGTGCATGATTGTACATGTAGTGGCATGTAGTCGGTTAGTTGTCACTGCTGCCATGAATTGTGTTCCCCTCATGTCTAAATGTTCCTAACTGTCAGTATTTTTGTTTCTGTGTACAGGTATTCTATTGGTGTTGTTTGAGTACATCCTGTAATGATACGAAGTGCGTTGTTTTGTATTGTCTGTAAGGTGTTTATGTGTGTGTTTGAGATAATGGGTGCCCAGCATGGGCTAGCATAGTCCATAACTGAGCGAATATATTGTTTGTATATGAGTGATGATGTTTCCTGCTGGTGTCCAAAGTTTGTGCCTGTTAGTACCCTAAGCGTGTTAAGTCTTGACGTACATTTGTTTTTAATGTCCTGAATGTGGTTTGTAAAAGATAATGATGTGTTGTATGCGATCCCAAGTATTTTGGTCCTATGAGTGTGGAATGTTGGTGTTGTTTAGTGTAAGCTGTGGAGTTATCTGGTGTTCTTTTGTGTTGCTTGTTAGCAAGGTGATGGTTGATTTTGTGGGAGCTACTTTGAGTCTATTGTGTGAGCCAGTCTTGTATACTGTTTATGTATGTTTGTAGGTTATTTGTGGCGGTGTCGATGTTGTTGTGAGTGGATGTTAGTGATGTCATCTGCATATGATAAGGTAAGCTTGTTATCTATGGGTGTTGGAATGTCATGCATGTATATGTTGAACAGTGTTGGTGAGAGAACAGAGCCTTGAGGAACTCCGTTCGGAAAAATGGTTGTGGAGCTTTGATAATAATCTTCCATGGCAAATTACGGGTGAGTCAAAAGTTTGGAAACAGAGGACTAATGTTACATTTTTAATCCAGCCCGATATCCTGGAAAGAGTCCAGCTCGACTGGAGAAACAGAGTCCAGAAATGTCTGGAAGTTAAAGGAGAACATATAGAGCACATCTTATAACATTACTCGTAATACGCGTCTTTTTGCAATAAAAGTTTGTTTCCGGACTTTCGACTCACCAGGAGCGGCTCGCAGGTAGGCACTGTGGAACTGCAGCACCCCCATGATCTTTATATTTAAATATTTAAAATAGCCTCTCTGATTGTTTTTTTTCAATGAACTTTGAGTTTTTAAATCAGATATCCTTTTTTCCTTAAACTATTTCAATGCCGAACGAATGAATCACGAAAGTACCTTCAGCCTTCCCGTGGAACTGCGTACTTAACAGTTCAGATTTTGTTCGAAACGCTTGAAACCTCGGTGGCGGACGTACGAAGAGCGAGTCAGAATCGCGGGTTTAAGAGGATCCAAAGCACTGTGGACAGAGCAGTACCGATTTGTTTGACGTGGTAGTTGTGTTGCTGTATCGTTTGCTAATTCGAAATTTAATTTCCGAATTGCATTTATCAATGATTCGTTATCATTTATTTTTTGTCGTGAGATTGAAGTTAATTATATAATAATTGGATTATTTACAATATATAGCTTTCATTTCTTAGAATATTTTTTCGCTCAGAATAAAAACAGAAGAATGAATTTGTTTTAAATAAAATTTTGGCAAATTCGAAATTACCCGTTAAGCGTAAGTACCTATAATTGATTTTATGATACTATTTTACTTATTTTTATGACTGAGTAGTGAGTAGTTATCTATTTATCTATTCGACTTTCTCTCTCTCTCATATATTATACGTACTATATATATAAATCGACACAATTGTTCGCAATTTCTGAGGCAGCACCCCCATAACTGAAAGTCACGAGCCGCCACTGCGACTCACCCTGTATGAATTCAATTTTAACATTTTAAAACAGGCACCAAATGTAAATGTGAAATTTTTCCTTAAGAATATGCAGTAAACAAGAACATTTAGTTTTAACACTCAACCCAAAGACCTTTGCGGAAGCTAGAGCGTTCAAGAGATAAATGTCACATTAAAATATTATTGGTACTAATTACATTACCTCGCGAAGAATATACTATACTACTATATTTGAGCCTAAACAACTCGACTTGGTAATACTAAAGTTTACTCTCATTCTTTTTAACGATTTCAAGTTTGTAAAAATACAAACCCCAACTTTTGTTTCGCATCGATCCGAGATTTCAGAATTTCACAACTTTCAAACATATTTTTTTAGATTCGCAGATTTTTCAAAAATCAAAGCCCAAGGTCGAACTCAAATAAAGATACAGCTGGCACGATTTGCCAACATGAGGATAGAAATACTGTATCTAAGAGACACGAATTTCGCACAAATGATAAACTGTTTGACAGTAAGACTAAGCAAGAAGGGGGGAGACTATGCTAAAACTCTGTATCTCTAAAGATTACGAACCTTTTATAGATTGTCGTAGTTCTCTTCATTAATCTGATCTAACTTTTCTTTGTAATTTTTCTGTATATCTTGCATTGCCTGGAAATCAGTTTTAAAGACCAACAATTGTTACAAATATAATATTTGACAAATTGGAAGATCTCTTCCGTAAACTTCTATATTATAAACGCAAAATGACCCCTTCCACAAACTGCCCATATATACTGTATAACAAAAGTTTCATTCCGTATGAATTTTAAAAATAATAATTTTTTTTTTTTAAAGGAAGAGACGCGTAACTTTCAGCCAGATAGATAGGTACCCAGTAGCTCTATGGTTACGGTGGCGGAATCTGAGTGGTGAGGCTCTGGTCCGCTCCCGCCTACTGGCTCTTGGGTTTGGGTTGCATTGGCCGTTTACCCTGTTAATGCTAAAGGTGACCCATGAGGCACATTCACCCCGACTTCGTGAGGAAGTGGGCTTCCTGGCTGTTGTTACCTTTTACCATCAGCCGGAACTGAAAATTGATAATAATGTTCACTGACTTTAATCTCACACACACACACACAATTAACCCTTTCATACCTGATTTTCGTTTACTTTTCATGCCACAAAAAAACACTCGTGTTATGTCTCCAGAATGACTAAAATCTCATAAAATTTGATGGTCTCATTTGCGCCCATACGGCATGAAAGGGTTAAAGCGAGTATACCAAATTAACCGATTAAGCGACTTTTGATTCGATAGTATCCTACCTTAACCAGTACCCATGGCTCAGTGGATAACAGTTTCCGTATAGGCAAAACGAGGACACAGATCGAGGTTTGACTCCTGATGGAGTTATCGTAATGGACCGCATTAGTTGGTCTGAGTGCTGTTCCAGTTTCTGGCCCTCCTCTTTGACTATGATTACTGTTACTTACCTTATTATCCTATATTAACTACCCTAACTAAACTTGTTAACACTTCATCTCGTATCAAACGTAACCCAAATTACCTTTGCTTTCTCTTCAGTAAACTTCTGCTTAATATTTTCATGCTGCTTCTCAAGCTCCGTCTTCTTCTTCTCGTAGATTTCTATCAGCCTCTGTCTCTCCTGCGTTCCTTTTGTCACCAAGTCCTGGCACACTTCTCGCTTTTTCCTGCAAAGAAATGATCGAGTTTATCCCCGTGCGAAGGACGTCATTGGCACCAATTTCTGCAGTATCTTACGTAACAATCTCACCTCTCCAGTTCTAATTTGTCATTGGTGTTCTTTGAGAGAATCTTGATTTGGTCTCTGTGGTACTCGTGCTGTCTCTTCTTCATCTCCTCTACGCCGTTGTTGTGAAGCGTCTGCAGCGCTTCGTTTGTGCTGCTGCGATGCCTTCATTGACTTCTCCAATAGGTTGTATAACTACAGAAGAAAACGTTAATGCAAACACACAATATGGACCCATTTACGCCAATTAACTCATGGTCAAACTATAATGAAAAAGTTCTTCGAACCGGCTCGTGAGTCTCTTCCTGAATCCTCATTTCGTGCAACAGCTGCTCTTGATGCAGCTTTACTAGACTGTTCTTGTATGTCTCCTTCAGCTCCTGAAGGCGAGACTCGTGCTGTTCGATATGACTCGAAAGGTCGCCCTTCTTCTGAGTCGAGTCACTGTTATTAAACAAGAAAATTAAACGAGAATGATATAAAGTTGAAGTGTGTGTAAAACAAGTAAATGGTCGCCGTATGCACTTACTTGGATTTCGTGGACATTTTCTTGACTAATTTCAAGCGTGTCTTTTCCAACCTACTCTTGTCCTTCTCCAGATTTTGCAGCAAACTTTGCTGTTTCTGAAAGGGAACGAAATATTCATGAATACGAATGTATATCGTGATCAGTACACGATATACGGCGGGACACGAACAACTTTCACTTCTGGAGAGGAAGAGAACATTAACTTCAATCTGGACACCTTCCAGAAACAATCACTCACCCTTTCCACCTTCTGATCCACCTCTTTCAATTCCTTTTCAAACTTTTTCCTCTTCTCCTTCAAGCTCTTTTGCTCCCAAAGCTTCTCCAAGTCTTCGGCTTTCATCTCAACAGTCTCTGAGGAATCAAAATACTCAGTCAGTCAGATATTCATTCAGATCAACACGGGTATTGTAATTCATTATTTAGAACCTGGAAATTCTAAGAAAACTTAGTAAAATTCATTAAAACTGCCCAAGGTAAAAGACGAGGTAAAAATACAAATATTAAAAAAAGGACAAAACGTTATCGATACGCCTCACTCGATAATATAAACGTTTTCTCGCGGATGGGGATGCTTAATATAGTTCCCACCTGAATGAGCATAGATATCCAGCTTTGGGAGATGACCTGGAAAATCCAACTTGTAGACCTTTGCGTCCAGGTAAACCGGACACGCGGGAACCTGCAGATTCTGCGCTTTTCCCGTCAATAGGTACTGCGCGTATTAACATTCCAGAACTCTAAATTCCTCTATACAGTCTAATTCTGAGGCTTTCTTTTAACTCCAGGGCGCGAACCATCCAAAGGTCTTCTTTTTCGTTATGAATTTAAAAACGTGGATCAAAATAAAAGAGCCCGTTTGATGCTTACATCATTCCATTGTTCATTCCTTTGGACTGACATCAGCCGGTCGTCGTCCTGAGAGCTACTTGGTAAATAAAAGATTGCAATGTCACCTCAATAGCATTCCACTGGTACTCACCCAAAGCAAGAGGTGGCACATCAGCTACTACGGCCCTCTCCTCGCTAACTTTTGCGCTGATCGACTGCTTCTGGCATAGAGAATTCTGACGTTCTAAAACGCACAAAAATTAGAAATTTTAGCATCTTTTTCTTTATGTAAAGCCAGAATGAAATTCTTTAAGAATTATCTAAGTACATTATACACAATGTCATTTATTCGTCTGACATTCAGCTTTTTTTCGAAAGTTGGGGTTGGAGTTAACCTCCTTCGTAACGACAAAGGTCATAAGATGGAGAGACCTACAGCTTTACGTGAGATCCGAACCAGTGGTCGCTAAATTATCGGGTCACACAAAGGACGATTACCCACTCAACTGTTACCCATAACCCACTGTAGCTTAACTTCGCTGGTCTAACGGAAATGCGGTGTTACGACATGGCCACGACGTAATCCGATACAACTGCAATCAAGCCTGAAGAATAGTTTATTAAAAGCCATCATTTTATGTTGGGAAGCTTAGACAATATATAATTTTACGTCTGATTTCAAAGGGAAATAATGGAAGACAAAACTACTTATTGGTTAAAACAATAATTACATATTAAAATCCCAATTACTAATTGCATTTATAATAAAATTAATTAATGAAGCAGACTTATGTCCATAAATCAGAGATGGGAAATCGGATCGGATTCGAATCGATAATCGGAATTAATCGATATTTTTTGAGAAATCTGAATCGAAAAACGGGCGCGGATTTGAATCGAAATTTTGATCCGAATCGAAAAGAAACGATGAATCCGAATTCAAATCGATAAAAAATATGGATCCGGATTTTAAAAATTTGGTTATAACTTATAAATAACTTATAAGGCTTATTAACGTTTCCGGTTTCACCACAGGTAAAGACTGACCTTTCCGAGAATCTGTTTGCTCGGACAAAAATCATACTAATCCTATACTCCATCCATTAAGGTGCTAATCCTAATCCTTAAATTTTGGTATTGTCCGAGAGTGACAATTTCACACGCTCCTCAAAGAAATAACCTTTTGCCTTCGAACATTGAAAATATCTTAGTTGTCAGGGCTAATTTTAATTTGTAAATTTGTATCTATAGAGTGGATATATTTCTTAAAGTATTATTATCATATTTTAATTTTTATGTATGCTATAATTAATATTTCTTATATATATGAGCCTTAATTGTTTAATAAATTAGCTTATATGAATGATTTTTTTTTGCACCTTATTAAGAGTAAATCTAAAGTTATTACTTAGATCGTTAATAGACTGAAAATTATCTGTATTATTTATTAAAAATGAAACTTATTAATAATAGCCACCCCTTGATTAAAACAACGATGATAGGTATAATTTTATTAAATGAACTCATAAAAATCAAGAAAAATTAGGCCTGGATCCGAATCGGATTCGAATCGGATCGAAATCGAAAAAGAAATAATCCGAATCGGAAAAAAATTCGAATCGATAAAAACCGAAAAATTTGAATCCGAATTCGAATCTATATTTCGAATTGCGTGAAAATCGGATTCGAATTTGAATCGAAAAAGATTTCGATTTCCCATCCCTGCCATAAATAGTCCCAATATTAAAGAGAAAATTACGACTTACTCGTAGGTGGTGTTTCTGGTTTGGGAGTGCTGGAGTTACCATCAACCCTCCTGACCATTTGTCCGCCGGCAGATGGTTCGGGTGTCGGCCTATCTGACTGACAGTTGGTAGAGTGTTGGGCTGACAGGGGGGTCCATTGCTACTCCCGTCCTCTCCGGCGGCCTAATATAAATAATTGATGAAAACGTATTTCTTTAAATGTATGAAGACCCATATAGCGGGCATTCATTGGCATTTGGTGTATTTTACATACTAATCTTGGACCAACGGATCCCTCCGACATGACATGGGAAATAACTGAATCACCTGTATTCAAAACTTCTTTTAATGAGAGAAGGAAAGTCTCGTACAGTTGCATCCTATTGAACGGATAATGTTAACGAAACCCGAAAACTTTCTCCATTCATAGTTAGTTAAACAAACTACTACGGATAATAGTTTATATCTAGGGGCGTTGGTTCGCCGATCCGACCATGTACTCACTTACACTGTTAGTTCCTGCATAAAAAAAAGAAGTTAAACTTTAAGTATTCTTTAGAATGAGGATACATCTCTTCTCTCGTAACTCAAATGTCTCGGAACGAATTTGTGGACAAAATTGTTAAATTTTATTCTCTCTAGAACTAACAGTGCAAGTGGGTACATGCGCAAGGCCCGCAAAAACGCCCACTCCATAGAGGAAGAAGAGAGCCAAAATAAAAGTCCAAAGTTTTCGAGATGCCTGGACACTGCGTTTGAAAGCTTGGAGGTCAGAGACCCGGGGAAAGATGGAGTGAGGAAGATTGTTCCAGACTTGATAAATCTTGATTAGATACTTGGACAGAAAAGGGATGAGAATGTGTCGAAAGTCTGGTGTGCTCTCCTTAAAGGAGGAGGCATGCAGTTAGAGAGTTCAGAAGAGCAGTGTTCGTTATAACGGCGGTAGACAGTAAGAGGCAGTGAAATGCTAAGATGAAAAGTCTTTTATTCCACCCGGTCAAGTAGAGCTGTGTGGGTTGAGCCATCGAACATATGAGAAGCGTACTCCATACAGGGGCAATAAAAAAGTAACTGCAGCGAGACTATTACATTTACTGTTGAAGGATCATATCCCCGGACAAAAGATGGGCCCTCATAGGATTCTCGGAAGATTAATTTCTTTTATTACTCAAATTCGTGTTCATTTCCTGCATTGATTCTGGACAAACTACAAGAGGGCAAAAGTCTTACCTTTTCGTCAAAATCTTCGAACACTTCCAACTGGTGACTCCTCTTTTCCATCTCGTTCTGGTACTTGATGGGGTTCGCCAAGGCTTCCGCGAGGTTACTGAGTGCATCAGGCACGTAGTCCCCGACCTGTGGAAGAGGACCACCTCTAAATTATTCGTTCTTAATGGAATAATCAGCCAATCATCGTCCAGAGATCGGGGCAACTCGTGGGCATTTAACCTTTGACGACCAGTATACGTTTCTTTGAACTTAAAAGTTTAAGTTTTATTGTTATTTACAATTAGATATTAGTAACTATAGTCACTTAAATACCCATTTTTGGGTTAATTTTCCGACAACTAAACGATACCTGTATAAACATGTAGATGTATTTGTAGAAACGTTGCATCATTGTACAATTTATATTATTTCCGTGGGACAAATATGTCCCGTGGTCCTCAAAGGGTTAAAGTTCGCTGCGAGGCTATAGTAAAATGAGTGGAGTGACCCCTCTGTGGTGTCGGCCATGGAAGGCCAGCCCGCAACATGCGTACCCCATGTCATTTATATATTATATTTATATTTATCATATATACGTTTATTATTTAAATAAGTATTTTGGGTGCGACACTGCACTTATTTTGCTTTAACTTCTGACACAATTGTAAAAACGGGTTTTCTACCTCATGGAATGAAGGGTTAGTAGTTTAATCCTTTGCTGCAGCGCCCTTCTTTAAAACAACAAATTCGGAGACCTTTTACCGTTTGCATTAAGGAATAAAGGAATTATTTTTAAGCCATCGTCGTGAGGCTTTCGACCAGCTTAAACTGTCGCTTCTTTTGGCATAAATCTTTTCTTATTCGAGTATGGCTGCAGTCAGCCAAGATATTTGTTTCACCACGGTGATCTTAATCGCGTGAAAAGGAAACAATGATTTTATGCACGTACCTTGATGTGAACGAAGAGGGAAGAAAGGCCCAATATCTGTCCGCGCTCGTTGCGGAGGCAGACATGTTTGTACCCGGGTCGCAGCCCCACCAAAGGGAGGACGCGATGCCCCAGAATGGACTTGCTATTTTCGTCATACGCAGCAATGCGAAAGGTGGCCATTTCAGGAAGCACAACCTGTAAATAATCCAGAAGAGCCAAAATTATCATTTGGCATCGCTCTATAAATAATGACCAACATTTCGCCATTTATAATACCGTTAGAACCGCACGATCCTCTCTTTTCCCAAATACCTTCTTGAAGACGAACGGTTCCTCCTCCCAGACTGGATTCATAGTGTTGTTGGGGATGGTCTTTGTCCGAAAGCGCTTCCTAACAGTGTCTGTTGGCAGTCCGTACATCTCCACCTCCACGTAGCAGCCTGCACGTTTCTCGCTCAGGAACTGGCCCGAAATTATCTAAAAGAGGAATTTTTACAACAGGAAGGCTTTAATGAGGCAATAGGAGGAATTAAAATAGGTAAACTTTAACGACTGACCTCATTTTGTTTTAACGGAATTCAACCCGTTTCAAATCCGATAGTGAAGGGAGTCGCGATCTGAGTTGCAGAACCCTTGGTGTAAAATCCTTACACGAAATTCAAAACAAAACATCGGGAACAGATAGTCTTAACACAATGAAAATACTTTAGAATTACCAAAGCAATATTCAATTTATTACTTGCAGTATGTTATTTAGGGCTTAATCCAATGAAGCCAAGACCTTTTCAATAAAGAAATAATTTGGTCAAAGAGACGAAAACAGAGGCAAAAATTGAAAAATATTTCATTGAAATAATAATTTAAGATTATTTTATTTATAATCTCAACGACACGTTTTATTTTAACAAAATTTCTAAACAACTCGCGAGGAAAACTCGTACGAATACTTAAAATGTACACAGTAACTACATACATTCTAACGGGTTCTTCAAGCGTCTCTAGCCGGTAAGGCCTCGTTCATGATACGCGAGTGGGGAGTTGTTTAACCTTATCGCATCATCTAAGGTGATATGACAGAGGAACCTGCAGCATTACGCTGTATCCGAACCACGGGGCTCTACATAATCTGGACGCGGAGGACGGCCCTCCACCCCATCTATCTACTAATCAGGCCTAATGTCGTTTAACTTCGCTGATCGACGGGAAGCCGTGTTACGACACTGGATAAAGGTTCCTAGTTTCAAAAAAGTGCCAGACCTACTCACCCTGACAGAGAGAGTGCCAGCGATGATGCCATCTACTGTGGATTCGGCGAAGGGATCGAATCTGCGGTCGGGTCTCCTCATAAAGTCAGGCTTGAGGAGGTAACCAGACCGACTGTTATACTCGAAAATCCCCAAATTCAACTGCATCGGAAGGTCTGCAAAAAAGGATTCCGACTTTCTGAGAGAATGTTACCGTACCTTCTTGTACCAAATGAATGCTACGGGCGTAGGTGGTTTACGCGGATGTCATTATAGAACTGTTTTCAGTAAATAATTTTTAGCTATTTTAAAAGATAAGTGTCCTAAGCTCAGTTTAATAATAAATGTTAAAGAACGAACGTGCGTTTAGATTAAATTAATTTTATAATGAAAAAAACTAAGTTTTTTACCAATTGTTTGGTAGTTCAGTGCCACGAGTTGACACCCAGCATTCCAAAACTGGTGGGGTAGAAAATTAGAGGAATCGACCCTAGTACCCTTGGGATACACTCTTGACAGTTGTCTTTTGTTGTAGTTGACAAATTCGGCTGGATGTTCTTTCAACATGTTCAGTGCATGCGTCTCAACGAATGATGACATCTCGTAGCTCTTGTTCCTTTCTGGAAAATACGGAAGTCACTTCACTCGTTTTAGATCATTTAATAAACGCAGTGAAATTAGTTTTTAATAAAAATGTAAAGTAAAAATCTGCAATTTAGGCAAAATACACAAAAATCTGAAAATGCATCATGTAAGGGCGATTTTCCCTCACACACAAGTACCGTTTCTACTCAAGAGAAAATATATATATATATATATATATATATATATATATATATATATATATATAATACAGAATGTAAAATGCATTTATGTATTAAACTTTACAAGGAAGGAAAGGGAGTTTTATTCTGTTTAAAATCTAATCTACGCAAGAGAGTTAAATTTAAGGGGGTGGAAAATTATTAAAATTTATTCCAACTCGAAATAAGTCAGAATACAATATCCTTTCTCATTCTCGCACTCAGCACACACACACACACACACACGTAAGTCTCTCGGTGTCTCTACTCCTATGTTAGGAAAAAATGGTGACCCAAAATGTTTTAAATTTTCGCTCAGTAAAAGATGTACTTTTATAAGGTAGTATTTTTTTTTTGTTCTTGCCTTCTTTCGTCAAATGGGACCGAGACACATTCATCGACTGCAGATTTCTTCGACACTCTAATAACGCCTAACCTAACAAGCCTAATTTAACCCCAAAATAATTTGTCGACGAGATGTACAGACGATCAAATGAACTCAGAACTAACTAAAATGTCCCAATAAATAATAACTTTATGGTACATACATTGCTATTGAAGAGTCTTTAATGCTATTATTCAGTTCAATCAAAAATGTATCTTTAAAAAACATTAAACGTATCATTCATGCAATCATAATGTTTGGCCTCGTTAAACCTCTTTCGTAAAGGTCCCATGACGGATGATGGTGACCATCCAACTAGTGAACATGCTTAATCTCGCTGACTCGGTTACGACGTATCCGTATTTGCGCAGGGTGTTTCTAAAGTCACGCAAACGAACTTTATATACATAATTGAGTTGCGCGAATTTAGAAACACCCTGTATTTCAAAAGGTAATAAGGATTTTAAAGTTGATAATTCTAATTTTTAATTAAATACTTTTTGACGATTAATCATAATAAATTAACACGATTAGTCGTGACTTCACGCGTAATGATAGTGAGAGGACACAAACCAAACTTGTCATTGACGGGTCGCGCTATGTCGTGGTCAGTATCATAACACCACTTCCCATCGATCAGCGAAGTTAAGCGACACTGGGTTTGGAGAGTAGTTGGAGGCGACCGTCCTCCGCGTCCAGATTATGTAGAGCAACCCATGTTTCGAATCCCACAAAGTTGTAGGTCCCTTCCATTATATATATATATAGGCGCATGAGGCGGGGGGTCTGGCCCCCCCCCCCCCCAAGGACTAAGGAATTGAGCATTTTCAGTGTGATTTTTCCTGACATTTCTTTGTTTCTTTTTTTACTCGAGGTGAATTAATTACCTGCTACTATACTTGTAGTTACTAATTAAAACGTAAGTTGAGGACTTACTGAATTCTATATCAACTGCAATGCCATAGTTGGTTTGTCATTTAGAAATATTGTAGCAAAATTTTATCTCATTTTTGTAAATTGTAATTTTTTTTATATCGAAAAGGCTTTAATATACGTTACTCATACTCTAACCTTTGCATTATTTTATGCTACACATAGTGCTTATGCGGAAATCAGGGCACCCTGAAAATTTTTAGGGCAAATATTTTCCGCCCCCCCCCTCCCCTCCCCGCGCAGTAAAGTGCTATCCCATACCTATGATCATATATGATCTTAGATGTTGCGAAGGAGGTTAAACAACCCATCCATCATCATCATTTTGGTGCCCGTATTTGCGTGAGGATATTGATAGGTTAGAAAGGGTTCAGCGTCGTGCCACGAAACTAATTCCGTCATTGCGCAACAAGCCTTATGAAGATAGGATTAAAGAGTTAGACTTGCATTCACTCGAAACTAGGAGATTAAGGGGGGAGCTGATAATTAAAACCCACTCTAATAAACAGAGTTTATTTCCACAATAGTTTCGATGCCCACTGGCATCCTCTTCGGGTGGATAGAGAAAAAAGTTTTTCTGTATCCACCCGAAGAGGATGCCAGTGGGCATCGAAACTGTTGTGGAAATAAACTCTCTGTCTGTCTATTAGAATGGGTTTTAATTATCATATTTTGACCTTCAAGTAGAAAAAAGAAGTTTTTTGCATTTAAGGGGGGAGCTTATTGAAGTCTTCAAAATCGTTAATAAAATCGATAACGTAAATTTTGACAAACTCTTCACTTTCGATAATAACAATACTCGTAATAACGGATTTAAGTTGCGTGGCAAACGTTTCATTACTAATATCGCTAAAAACTTCTTGACGTTTAAAGTAATTGATAAATGGAATAATCTTCCCGCCCGTCGTGAACTCTACCAGCGTTAATATGTTTAAGAACCGTTTAGATAGGCATTTTAAAAATATTTTGTAAAATAAAAAAAATTAGCAACAGGAGCTCTGGGGGTGGTGGTCGAGGATGAGTCTGTTGACGATAATGCCAGCTTGTGACATGCCAGCGTGTGATGCCAGCAATAAAATTATTATAAAAAAATAAAAAATAAAAAAAATATGGACGAACACAAACGTAGATGTAGCCCGTAGCGTAAACTAACCCACTTTTTGTTTTACTTTACCTACTTCCTTTTTTTTTTCCTCTTTCTTATCCTCTCCTTACTTGCATGTCTGTAACTCTCTTTACTTGCATGTCTGTAGTTTGCATGGTATGACAGTGAGTTAAGACTGTATTGCATGGTTTGTAAGCGTTCTTATTTTACTTCTTTTCAGCTTTCACCCCTTTCCTATTCTCTTCGACTATTTTTCCGACTTGTCGGCAGTGCCGGCGGATGATGATGGGGAGTCTTTCTTCTCTTTTTCTGAATGAATTTTAACCCAAGAATGATAGGTTTTACTACTTAACTCCTTATTCTCCTCTTTTGACCCCCTCCTCTTTCCTTTCTCTCGGGCTAACCTTAGAGTGGATCTTAGGGTCTTTGTTAGCATTCGCTTCTGTAGATCTGTAGATCATGACAAGTCACTGACATCACGCAGTTGTTCTACAATGACTTCAGTGGAAGTGATATAGACTGAAGTGACGTGGCCAAACTTGTCATAAATACGTTTATGACAGGTTCGAAATGAACACGACTTTCCCCAACATTTGTCACGTCACTTCGTTCAGTTCACTCAGAAGATATCGTAAAGACTGAAAACGTATTTCATGCTAATCACTTTGGTGTGCAGCCACGCACGCTGATGACACTTCCATATCATATCATGATGTTATCAGCTTGTCATGTCACTTCACTTGGCTACGTCTCTACGACATCGTGCCTCGCTTTTATTGAAACGCACAATTCAGCAAACATTCATACGTAACACGTATTACACATATTTACATAATGTAAAATTAAAGCAAATTTTTAATTTGGGGTTTTCCAAAAACTTGTACACATTCCCAATTATAACGATAATATATCTTTTCTTTGGGATAAAACTTTTAAGATATGAAACTTAAAAAATTATGGGTACACTGTAGAAAAAGTTTTAAATATACAAAAAATATAGCAATAGTTAATAAAATATATAAATATAAGTAGTTAAAGTATATAAATAGTTTTAAAATACATAAAAAGTTATAGTAGTTTGAAAAAAAAGTACCAAAATTTGTTGCAACGTGTCAATTATTTTCATGGTGTACTGCAGGGGTGTTCAACCTTTTTGGGGAACCGAGTTACTCTTAAAATTTGACCAAAAATAGTGAGCTACTTGGATAATTAGTTAATGAATTATGTAAATCGTTGCGAGCATTTGCGAGCGTTAACTTTCCAATAAATAATTAATGAAATTCTGTAGAAGTGGCCATTTCTGCCTCTCGATCGACTCGAAAATGTCTCGAATTGGATTGGTTGGGCAACCCCTGGTGTAATGACTCCGGGGTAGCCCTCAAGCAACAGGCCGAATCCCACGGAAGTAATGCAATTTGAAAATTCTTAAGGTGTTGATTGATTATAATGTCAAATGAAATTTATAAAAAGAGAAAAGAGCCAAAATCAAGGTCCAAAGTTTTCGATATGCCTGGACACCGTTTTTAAAAGATTGGAAGTCATAAATAAGGGGGGAAAATGGACTGAGGAAAGTTGTTCGAGTTGACCGGTTGAGTAGATGAAAGATTGAAACCCTTGTGTTAGAGAGTTAGACAGAAAAAGGATGAGAATATGTCGAAAGTCTGGTACTGCAAGCTCTCCTTAAAGGAGGCATGCAGTTAGAGAGTTCAAAAAAGCAGTGTCCGTTACAAGAGCGATAGTAAAGAGAGTAAGGCAAGAGAAAGGGAGTGAAGACAGTCAGTAAGAGGCGGGGAATTGATGAGACAAAAATCCTTTGCTTCCACCTGGTGAAGGAGAGCTGTGTCGGTTAAGCCACCTCACACATGAAAAGCGTACCCCATACAGGGAAGGACAAGACACCTGTCAGAGACAGAACTAAGTGGACGTGAAGAAACTGCGGAGCAGGTACAACACACCTAACCTCTTAGAAGCTGTTTTAGAAAGTATATTTGATCTTTCCAGGAAAGATCACGAGAAAAGGAGACGCCAAAATGTTAAGAGAAGAGGAAGGATTGAGTTATGTATTGTTGAAGATAGCGGGAGAGTCATATGGAAGATCGTGAGGAATAGATAAATGAAGGAACTGGGTTTTTGAGGCATTGAAAACCACAAGGTTTTCTCTGCCCCATTCAGAGATGGCAAAAAGTTCAGATGTTGGGTGCGCCATACCAGTTTCACGCGAAGCATGGAATGACCAGGGCCGGATTTAGGAGTGGGCAAAGTGGGCAGCTGCCCATGGGCCTCCACATCTAGGGGCCTCCACATATTGACAAGCCATTATCAAAATAGAAAAAAACCCGATAGATGATCAACAAAAAAACACGCGCATCCAATACCACTGTAGTACATAAACTTTTACCAATTACTATTTGTTGTGTACTGATTATTATTTTGTTTTTATTACTCTTTTAGGCCTACTCTCACTATAATGGAATACCCGAGTAACCCGAGGCTTTCATTTTTTGCAGAAATGAGTGGAATGGACAGACACAAGAGTGCACGATGTTTTGAAAGTGTATGTTAATTATATTATGAATCTTATGGATGACTTCAATTATGTCTTCCCCTAAGGTAGGGGGGCCTCCACATGGAGGCTGCCCAGGGCCTCCACACGTCTAAATCCGGCTCTGGGAATGACTGTTGCGAGGGACGCCTTGTGAAGCGGGTGGATAAGTGAAGGGTGGAATCATCGGCATAGGAGTGGATAAGACAGGAAGTGCGACTTAAAAGATCATTGATAAATAAAAGGAAGAGTCTACAACCGCAACTATGGATCGGCTAGAGAGGAAATCGGAGATGAAGGCACAGATAGAAAGCTAGAAACCGAAGGAGGACAGTTTGGAAATTAAAGATTTGTGCCAGATTCTATCAAGAGCTTTTGATTTGTCTACCGCAATAGCGAAGGTGAAACCTTTACCATTGCAAATCTCACCGAAATCTCGAAAGGATGACAAAGAGTCAGACATATACAAGGTCGCCAGTAGAGCGTCCCTCTCTTGCGGAACCCATCCTGACGATCAGAAAGAAAATTGCGAGTAGAGAGGTGTTTAAGAATCTTGCTATTAAGGAAAGATCCAAAACTTTAGAAAGGCAGGAAATCAAGGTAATTGGATGATAGTCGGAGGGTTGAGAGCGGTCACCCTTCTTTGGGAGTGGCTGAATGAGAGCGAACTTCTAGCAGGAAGGAAAAGAACCAGATGAAAGAATTTGCCTATGTAGGGTGTCAGCAAAAGCACAGTTCTTGAAAATAACAGGAGGGACCCCATCAGGACTATACGCCTTCCTCCCTAGAGTTGAGCCCAGACAGGGCAAAAAAAAATCCTTGGAAGAGATTCCAATTTCAGATAAAGCTTTTGACAAATGCGATCATGGTATAATAGCATATAAAATGAAACATATGGGAATAACAGGCAAAGTGGGAAAATGGATCTACAACAAGTCAAAATTCAAGGTGTATCATCATCAGAATCAGAAGTACGCAGCTCAGTACCACAAGGTACTGTACTGGCCCCACTCCTGTTCATTATCATGCTAACATACATAGACAGCGGAGTAAACAGCAACAGTATAGTAACATCATTTGTAGACGATACAAAGATCAGCAGAAAAATCAGCAATGTAAATGAAGTGGAGGCCTTGCAGAGGGACACGAACAAAATATACAAATGGTCAGAAGATAACAACATGACATTTAACATCGAGAAATTTCAGCTCTTGAGATATGGTAGAAATGAACTTAGACTACATATCATGCTCCAGAGAGACAGGAAATTCAGAGAAGCACGAAAGAGGTCGACTTGGAGGTAATAATGACTGATGATGCCAAATTCGAAACACAAAATCAAATAGCGATAAACAAAGCAAAAAGAGTCGCGGGACAGGTACTAAGAACGTTCAAAAGGAGAGACAAGACAGTAATGATTCCCCTGCTGAGAACACTGATCATACCAAAACTTGAATACTGCTCAATTTTGACGTCCCCATATAAAAAAGAAGAAATTATTAAACTAGAAGAAACTTCACATTTCACAGCCAAGATTGATGGCTGCAAAGAACTCAACTACTGGGAAAGGCTACGTAAACTAAATCTGTACTGCCTGGAAAGAAGGAGAGAGGGGTACACCATAATCTACATATGGAGAATGATCGAAAAACTGGTACCAAATCTAAAACTAAACCCAATTACCATTCAAACAATACTGGAAAATAGGAAAGGCAGGATGTGTAGTGTTCCCAAATTAAAGGCCCGACAAGGGACCTCCTCAATAATGAAGGAAAATAGCTTGGTTGTCAGGGGGCCAAGACTTTTTAACTAGCTTCCAAAGGATCTTAGAAATGGTACAGGGGTCAAAGTTGAAGTTTTCAAGAGACTAGATGCCTGGCTCAGGACGGTACCAGATGAGCCGGGTGTACCTGGCTATGTGCGGTGGAGAGCGCAAGAGAACAACTCGCTCCTCCACCAAGCCAGGCCTAGAAGCGGGGCCACCAGCTTGACCTTGTGAAAAGACCAACACACGAAACCTAAACGAGGATATATATATATATATATATATTTATTCCTTCAAGTATAGCAGATATCTTATGTGCAAATGTTAAGACTACAGGTGATCTTTAAATTCACTTACATAAATACCATCGATTTATTACTTCATTGACTGGCCAACCTCTATAAATTGAAAGAAAGCCAATAATTGGCCTATCATGGTCGCTTACCAATCCATTACGAATCGTCGGGAAAGTCATAAAATTAACATTTTAACAGAAGTGTTGGTCTTGGGTTGTTTAATTTGTTTCCTAATATCAAAGGTAATATGAAAGAGGGGAGCTACGGCTTTACGTGGACTCCGAACCACTACCCGACCCAGAAAGACCCAGAGTAGCGACTTAATCACTCAAATCTGAATCGAGACGAGAGTCGAACCCGGGTCCTTCAGACTGACAACCCGGCGCTCTACCACTAGGTTAACATGGCGAGTACATCTTAAGAACGGGCGAGTGAGAAATGATACGATTATCCGGGCTTAACCTTATAACTAGTAACTATACCGTACTGAAGCTGATATGTCGTGACGACATCGTGAGACGATATTTACTGGGGTTGTAGAGGGGTTGACAAAAATAAATAGACACCTTTTTTGCCATTTTTTATTTGATAATAAAAGTCAATAAATAAGAGATTTATTGAATGAATATATTTAGAATCGTGTTGCTCTCCCCTCTTCCATTATGTAAGAGGGACGCACGTTCTGGCATTCCATTGATGAATTTTGCCATTTGTTCTTGAGGACAATCATCGTGTGTCTATTTACTTTTGTCAACCCTCTGTACAGTACGTGTCATTCCGTACACGGGTAATAAACGGAACAGTTAAAATATAAATACAGTTTCAGTGACTTTCATGGCAATCATCGTTGCAAGTGCTTCACTCGTACTCTTTTATGGAAAATTTCTTCACGTAATCATAATCATCATCATCATCATCACCCCTATCGAGGTTTCGAACCCTTTCGCCCATTTGGAAAGGGACGTGAATGAGGGGGAAACTATTTTAATTGGGGACTCTTTAGTGCGCCACATGGACAAAGAGTTCGTTAAACGGAATCCAACCAATAGGAGGAGGGTCTGTCTCCCAGGGGCCAGGGTTGACAGAGTTAGAGACGAAGTGGATAGGGTTGACGTTGCTTCCCGTCACTCAATGTTGGTGACGATGGTAGGAGGCAACGACTCGTATAGGCCCGATACGAGAGTGCCTGACCTTTTGGAGAGATATAGGGGGTTAATTAGGTCCCCTAGGCACGGGTTGGGTCTTAGAATTACATCCAAAACAATATTTTTGAATAATAAATTAGAAGAGATTTGTGCTGAGGAAAGTGTACCCTTCGTAAAGCTGTGGTCCGAATTCAATGATCCTAGCCTTTTTATAAAAGATGGGGTGCATTTTAATGAAATAGGTAATGCTAGGCTAGGTAGGTTAATAGACGAAAACGTGCGAAAGCTGTATAGGTCGAAGCCTTCTTTAAACGTTGTGGGTCCGGGAAACGCGGGCCCGACGTGATAAATAGTTTAAAACGCGGGCCCGTGGTAAAAAATAACTTAAACGTCTTTTATTGCAACGCGCGTAGTATTAGAAATAAATTAAATGAATTTAAGGCGGTAATTTATTCCGGCAACTATGATATAGTTGCTATCACTGAAACTTGGTTGAATACCGTGACTCGGGACTTGTTGGGGGAACTTGATATACCCGGTTTTAAACTCTTTACTAATGATAGGTTACATAGATTTGGAGGCGGCGTTTTGCTGTACATTCGTAATTCCCTTAGGGCTATCGAGGTTAAGTTAGATTTTCCGGCAGCAATTAATGCGATCTGTGTTGAAGTTAGGGCGCGTAGTATTAGTTTTAATTTGTTGTTGTTTATAGACCTCCCGTTCAACCCCTCGATATAGATACTAGATTTTACTCACTTCTTGGTAATTTTATTGACAATCGGAATAGTATAATTGTCGGAGACTTTAACTGCCCTAATGTTAATTACGAGAATTTTACGGGTAATGAAGAGGGTTTGAGATTGGTTGAGTTTATCGATAACTTTTTACGACAGATAGTTACCGAACCAACGCGCGGTGATAATATATTAGATTTGGTGATGACGAACGGCGAGAAATATAGTCGAAGGTTAGAAGTAGGCGAGAGTTTAGGATGTAGTGATCATCAAATTCTTAGGTTTAAGTTATTGATAGAAAACACTCAGGATAGTAACGTAATAGAAGTCCCTGATTTTCGTAGGGCTAATTTTGATAGTTTTGCTGATAAGATGAGAGTAGTGGACTGGGATAACTTATTTATGGGTAATGACACAAATTTGCGTTGGGTGGCGTTTAAAGAAAGTTTTAGGAATATTGAAAGGAGAGTTTATTCCTCGTAGGCCCAAGCGCGCTAGAAATCGCGGTAGGCCGAAGTGGTGGAGTAGGGAATAGGAGAGTTTGATGAACGAGCGTAATAGAGCGTATAGACTTAGTAAGCGCAATGGCCAGGTAGCTAACTTTAATAGATATATCGAGCTTAGACGTCAGGTTAAAAGATCAGTTAGGAATGCTAAGCGTAATTTAGAGATACTTATAGCTGCGGATAGTAAAATAATCCAAAAAAGTTTTTTAATAAGTTAATAATCGTAAGCCGGTAAAAAATAAACATAGGCCCTCTAGTGGATGTTAATGGCGCTTTGGCTTCTGACGCTCAGGCGATGGCGGGTATTTTCAATAACTTTTTTGCGACAGTTTTTACCGTAGAGGACGTAAATAATGTCCCCGACGTGGACGATATCGTTCCATTTAGTAGCGAGACTATTTTGGATGAAATACTGTTTACGAGGCTGAGATTGCGCATTATATCGATAGACTAAAAGTTAGCAAGGCTCCAGGCCCTGACGCTTTTATCCCAGACATTTGAAAGATTTGAAAGATTTGAAAGACTTATCGTAGGCCCCTTAACGAAGATTTTTTCAGTCACCTCGAAACGGGGATTATTCCTGAAGACTTTAATTAGCTAACGTCACGCCTATTTTTAAAAAAGGCGACCGCGCAGTAGCTAGCAATTATAGGCCCATTAGCTTAACGTCAATTGTCGGTAAACTTTTGGAATCCGTAGTTAGGGATCGTATTATCGATCACTTAGACAGTAGAGATTTGATTAATAGTAGTCAGCATGGGTTTCGACGCCATAGGTCTTGTTTAACAAATTTGTTAGAATTTTATAACGAAATAGTGCGCGAATACGATAGGCATAGAGCAGCTGACGTTATTTATTTAGATTTTAAAAAGGCGTTCGATACAGTTCCGCATAGGAGACTAATTGCGAAGGTTAAAGCGCACGGTATACGCGGTCAGGTAGCTAACTGGTTAGAAGCAGAGCTGGGCAATAAATACATTGAATGTATTTAAATACTAAATACTAAATACATGGGAGAAATGTATTTAAATACTAAATACTAAATACATTTTACGAATGTATTTAGATACTAAATACAAAATACATCAATTGTATTTAAATACATTTGTAAATACATTTTAAATACATACAAATTTTAACATATGCATTCACTAATTCACTGAGCCATGACACGCACACGATAAAGAAATCAACCGCTTTCGACTAAGAGTGGCCACAACTGATTGAACTGACACGTTGAAACATGAACCATGCTGTACTACACTGTCGACGCGTCGTACTGTGCTAGTACAGAACGTGTATTAAACCAGTAAAAGTATTTACATTTTTATATTTTGAGTATTTAAATACTCATTAAAGTATTTAAATACTATATTTAAATACATGAAAAACAATGTATTTATAAATACAGTTCTAAATACACAAATGTATTTAAATACGTATTTAAATACAAATGTATTTAAATACTGCCCAGCTCTGGTTAGAAGAATGGCTTCGTGCTAGGAGACAGAGGGTCGTAGTTAATGGTAGTGAATCGGGGTGGATAGATGTAGGTAGCGGTCCCACAGGGTTCAGTGTTAGGCCCATTGCTATTCGTAATTTACATTAACGACATAGATGTAGGATTGACTAGTAACGTGTCAAAATTCGCGGACGATACTAAAATAGGCGGTAAGGTTGTTAACGAGGGCGATAGAAATAGGATCCAAGACGATGTAGATAGGATTATGGAGTGGACAGATAAGTGGCAGATGCAATTTAACGTAGATAAATGTAAAGTTTTGCATATAGGTTCTCGCAACAATAATTACGCGTAAACGATGGATGATAGGGAGTTAGCGAGCGTTGACGAGGAAGTAGATTTAGGCGTACGCGTAACTAAAGATTTAAAGGTTAGGAACCAGTGCCTGGAGTCTTGCGCAAAAGCTAATAGGATGTTAGGCTTCATAGCGCGTAATTTCGAATTTAAATCGAAGGATATTATATTGCCCCTTTACAAGTCCCTAGTCAGGCCTCATTTAGAATATGCCGTTCAGTTTTGTGCCCGTACTTGCGTGAGGATATTGATAGGTTAGAAAGGGTTCAGCGTCGTGCCACGAAACTAATTCCGTCATTGCGCAATAAGCCTTATGAAGATAGGATTAAAGAGTTAGACTTGTATTCACTCGAAACTAGGAGATTAAGGGGGGAGCTTATTGAAGTTTTCAAAATCGTTAATAACATCGATAACGTAAATTTTGACAAATTGTTCACTTTCGATAATAGTAATACTCGCAATAACGGATTTAAGGTGCGTGGCAGACGTTTCATTACTAATATCGCTAAAAACGTCTTTACGTTTAAAGTAATTGATAAATGGAATAATCTTCCCGCGTCAGTCGTTCATTCTACCAGCGTTAATGTGTTTAAGAACCGTCTTGACAGACATTTTAAAAATATTAACGTTGTTTAAAATAAAAAAAACAAAGTTAGCAACAGGAGCTCTGGTGGTGGTGCTCGAGGATGAGTCTGTTGACGATAAATTCCAGCTTGTGACATGCCAGCGTGTGATGCCAGCAATAAAATTATTAAAAAAAAAAAAAAATATTAGACTAACACGAACGTAGATGTAGCTCGTATCGTAAACTAACTCACTTTTTGTTTAACTTTACCTACTTTTTTTTTTTTTTCTTATCTCCTTACTTTGCATGTCTGTAACTCTTTTCTTGCATGTTTGTAGTTTGCATGGTATGACAGTGAGTTAAGACTGTGTTTGCATGGTTTGTAAGCGTTCTTATTTTACTTCTTTTCATCTTTCACCCCTCTCCTATTTTCTCCGACTATTTTTCTGACTTGTCGGCAGTGGCCGGCGGATGATGATGGTGAGTCTTTTTTCTCTTTTTCTGAATGAATGTTAACCCACGAATGATAGGTGTTCCTCCTTACTTAACCCCTTATTCTCTTCTCTTCTCTTAACCCCCTACTCTTTCCTTTCTCTCGGGCTAACCTTAGAGTGGATCTTAGGGTCTTTGTTAGCCTTAGCTTCTGTAGATCTGTAGATCACTCAATGAAACAGTTAGATTTTCAAAGTCTTTAAAAAATATTGATGGCTATTTCACGAATGTCGCTTCTAAATTTATTATTAATAATTTATGTTAAATTGAAGGTACACTCTCGCTGACAGTAAGTGCTATGTCGGCATTTCGGATGTTGGTGCGCTTTCCTGTACAGTTTTGGACAAACGTTCGCCTTAAAACAGAAAATTACTCCTCCCTAAAGATTGGATTTCGTTTATAACATTTTATTAGTCACCAAAACAAAAATACAAAGAAAAGTGGATTATTACCAATTACTAATTTTTGATGAATTTTATTCGAGAAGTGTAAAATTAATCTTTCACTGACTTTGTCCGAAAGGATCAATATAAAAGAATAAAAGTTTCTGAAACCCCAAAAATATTTGGGGTTTGCGCGCACGTACTACTAAAAATCTTACTTGCCCCATCAAGCAAGACCCATAGACCTTAATCGCTAAAATCTAAAGTCCTGAAATTTAACTTTTCGTATGGTTACCCAAAACGCAATTTTAATCCAGCTCCATTACCAAAATCATTAGATATTATTTTTTATAACTTCTCGATCGCGTGTCATTACCCAACAAAATAGTTGTCATTACCCCAGCGGGGTAATTTACCTCTAGGTTGGGAACCACTGGTCTAACACTGGGCTACTCTGGCAAGTTCAGAAGGTCCAAATAGGTAAAAAAAAACCTGATTAAAACTGTTAAGGTCAAATTTACACCATGAAAATGAGATCGAGAACAATCTGTATAAAAAAAATGGTCAAGTTCTCGATGCATGTCTCTATAAGCGTGGCATTTTTAGCGAAAACCTCAAATAAAATTTTAAATATAATGAACAAAATCATTAAATAACTGTATTTAAGTTAGACCTATGAATTACCTGCAGCAAATAACAATTTAACTCCAACAAAACTTTGGTTTTAAACTAAATTAAAAGCAAAAAAGGAATCATACATTATCAAAACCATGTCATAAACGAGGTGAAAAGGCTAAGTGTGATTTTTTTTACACTACAGTGAATCGACTAAGTAACAAACTTCATTTTACTTCATTTTTATTAAAAAAATAAAGGGTGCATTTGTACTGTAATTTGTGCATCTTTATTTACAACCTTTAAAAGCGTTAAGTATTACGATAGGGGGCATACCACTGTTATAATTAGAATAAATATTACCCTCGCATTACAGCCACGAGCGAAGACTGAAATATAAAAAAAAACATAAGAATAGCAATAAACAAAAAATTTAAATTTGTATCTACTTCATATAGTTTCAAATTAACTGCCTTCTCATAATACGCATGAGATACCTTCATTAGGTCCTGTATATATGTATATAAATAACTTTTTTTTATAGCAATTAACAAGTTTAGGTTACACGGACCAATTTAAAGTATGGTGCCCTTAATGCGTTTGAAGACAGCAAAATAAACTCGCTTTTCGAGCGGTAACGAGTAAAAACAAAAACAAAAAATCCTTTACTCTACCGAGAGAGAAAGTAGTAATCAGAGAGGAGGGCCAGAAACTGGCACAGCGCTTAGGCCAGACGAACGCGACCCATTGCGCTAACTCCCGGACTATTATTAACCAGCACCATCGGGATTCGAACCCCCTACTGCAGTGTCTTCATTTTGCTTATAGTGAAGCCGCGTTACCCACTGATCTACGGGAGCTAGTATGAAAAAAGCGAAGCAAATGCAGAAACGGGCAAAATAACCACGTTAAATTGGTTAGTGTGACGGAAGAGAAGCACCATTCTCTTCTCTGATCACTAAATTCGAAGCTTAATTCTAAAATGACAAAAGCGTATTAAGATTTACGGTATAATTTATTTGTACACTTCTTCAAATCATAGAAAATATTCCAATGATTGTGAATGAGAGACGACGCGAAGCACTAATGTACAGGTGTCCCAGAATTAACTATCTATTTCAATGAAATCGGACAAATTTTTTAAAAACACACTTTTATTTGTTTATCATGTTTAATGTGTGTTAAAATTGTATAAATTTCTAAATTTTTCTCATAATTTTATTTTCATAATTTTTTCAGTTTTTCATAGTTTTATTTTCATTCTCTTTCAGAACCCTATTAATAATGAATACACAAGAACGCATCTTTGTTGTACATCCCGTATCAAAGGAATGCAATGTAATGAAATCAGAGAAAAATTTACAAGAAGATTCCACAGACCGGTCCTACAGACAAAGCGATTCGTGAACTTGTGAACAAATTTAAAAGAACTGGATCCGTACACGACGAGGTGGGAAGAAGACGCCCAAGGACAGCACGTAACAGTACCGAACAGGTACGACAATTGTTTGAGGATGAACCAACAACTTCGGTTAGGGAGGCCGGTCGAAGACTCAACATAACCAAGACAACAGTTCACAGAATCTTGCGTTCGACACTGATGAAAAAGGCTTATCACATTCAAGTACTGCATGCCCTAAATGAAGAGGATTATCCAAATCGAGCAGCAAGGTGTGCAGAAATTGTGGATCAAATCGAAAATGAAAGTTTATTGGATAACATCTTATTCAGTGAATGACCAAATCCAAAATTTATGGCCCATTCTTCTTTGCGGAAGCAACTGTAACAGGTACCGTCTACCTTGATATGCTTCAGCAGTTTCTCGAACCACAGCTTCTTGATGATGGCATTCTTGATAATGTTGTGTTTCAACAAGATGGAGCACCATGTCATTATGCTCTAATTGTTCGAGAATACCTCAACAGACGCCTTCCGAATCGGTGGATTGGACGTGGAGGACCTCGACCTTGGCCTCCGCGTTCTCCGGATTTGACACCCCTGGATTTCTTTGCATGGGGTTTCATAAAAACAAAGGTTTATCGCCAAAAGATCAATAGTTTAGCTGAACTTAAAGAACGCATCCAGTTGGCAGTGCGGGAGATAACACCTGAAATGCTTCAAAATGTGTTTCGCAGCGCTGAGGATAGATTTGAATTTTGCAGATATAGACGATGCACATGTTGAAACTTCTCAATAAAGTTTTGACTTATGATTTATAAATCTATTTGTTTTGTATCATAATTTAGTAATAAACACAAAATTATGTCAGTTTTTAAAATTTGTCCGATTTCATTGAAATAGATAGTTAATTCTGGGACACCCTGTATAATAAATTTTTTTCCTTCAGCGCTTCCACATATGACAAACTCTATTCTCAATTAAATTTTCGCAATAATGACGTAATTATTTACTTGGAAAAAACAAACTATCCCATCTTAGAGAGGATACTGAAATCGAAGTAATGTGATACCAACGAACAACAACAACGAACAGCAACAACAACGACTATTGTGTTCACGTAACTCAAAGACTGAACGAACGATTAAAGCGCAAAAAAAAAAAAAAAAACACAAACGTAAGATTATCTCAACACACGTAAAGTACATCGTATTTATATAATATTGAAATACATACAGTTATCATTGCCATTTCAACAAATAAGACCCTCCTTACTTTCAGACGCCTCGAACGAAGTGAAGTGAACGGGTTGAACGTAGTTCACGAGGGCGGATATCTCGGCTCCTGCTTCCTCCTCTGCCGCCGATGTGTCCTGCAAGACAAAGTTGTGACCTCATTAAAAAGTATGACTTCCCTTGACGTTTTATAACATCCTTGAATTCCCTGAAAATACGACGAGTAAAATGGGTCCCCAATATTTTCCGCGCGAGTCACAAAAGGAGATTATACGAGAGGAACCCCGGAGGCGGGGGTCACATCCTCCTCTTCCCTGTGTATAACGGGGCTGGGGTCCTATCTCTGAGAAAATACTCCCCCACGAATGGTGGAAAAGAAGCTTCGGACTCGGGCAGCGAGCCCGCCAACGATGCCCTCGAAAGTTTTGCGAGCTCGTGCAGGAATGTGGAATGAGGAAAGAAAAAGGTGTGACACCTGGTATGGAGGGAGGAGGGAGAAGTAAGAAAGGTGTTGCCTTGTTAATGAAAGATAAGTAACAAACATTGAGCGTATCAATGCGTTAATGACGTACGCTAAGTTTGAGAGCGTGAAAGTAGTAGTGATTGTAAAACCACTGGCCAATTCACAATTCGGTCATTACACTAACAAAAAAGTGTTCATACCATTTAAAAAACGTTTGCGCGCAACTTCATTTTAATACTCAATTTCCAGGTTATTAAAACTTAAAGAAGTGATTTACGATGACCGGAAACTTCGCCTTCCATTTCATTCGTTGGTGTATCTCGAAAACTTTAAAACAATTGCAAATTCCTGTACAAAACACGATAATTACGATATTGCATTAACTTAATATTATACTTTTACTACGTTAGCTCTCTACATTATTTTTATTCGGATAACTTTTATTTAGTTAAGAAAAGGTGTGGAACGGGTATACAACAAAAATATCCTAGGCAACCACAGTGTCGTATGACTGACACAAGCATAATTACTAATTCAATGTATATTATTACAATAATTAAAATAAACTGTTCAAATTTAATATACGTTTTAACATTATGTTAGTAAAGTTTGTTTATAAGCGACAATGATGTCATAATCTGAATAATTCGCTAGATATTAATTTCTTTAAATGAAATACACCACTTTCAAAGGACGTATTTTGAAATATCTCGTGTACCCTTCGAGAATACTTTAAAATTTACGTGACATTGAGAGTACGATAAAAGTCCTTTATTACTACGCAATCATAGATAATTTTTTTAGAGTTTAGTAGTATATCCCGACGTCTTTACGCGAGATAACACAATCTCTGAGGTTGGGGGTGGCACCTTATTCCGTGGTAACCCCTCTGAATCAGTGTGCGCGCAATTGATTTGAGCGTCTTCGGTTACGAGTTCAAGCATCGTGTCCACCCCATGGAAAATGAGAAGCGTGTTTTCAGATACTGTGACCTCCACACAGAAAGAGAAACAGTACCAAACTGTACGACTTTCAAGTGCGAGACCAACAATTATTGGCTTCAGTTTAGCAATTAATCACGATATACCTTCTAATCCTGAGAACCACATACTCACGCTGCCCTCTCGCCTTCTATCAGGAGGAGGGATTATAAGGATGACCTACCCTACTATGAGAACTAGGCTTGTCTTCCGCGGAAACGGAACCGTCGTCGTCGTCGTCAGAGGAAGAACTCTCTTCTTCTTCAGCGACTCCTTCGAGAATTTCTCCTGCGGGAGAATCAACAGATGATTTTAAAATTAGTTGAAAGTTCCTCTCAAACAGAAGATAATAACCCAAAGGATGAAGGAAAATGGAGAGGGGGAGGGGGAGGAGGAGGAGACGTTGGGGAAGGATGTGAAAAGTCAATGTTTGGGTTCTCCGTTGTTGAACTTCTATACGAGGGCAGAGTACGTTTTAAAAGTCTTCTTTACGGCTTTTCCGGTAACCGATCCATCCGATGAACGAAGCCTCACTGACTACCATTTAATCTGGCCATTGTTAAAATGTCCTTACGACAACAATGACCCGTTCCATCTACATTAACTATTAGACTAAAAACACACCAACAATTAATCTTTAGGAGAAGGAAACAATAATATTTGATGGAAGAACTTCAAAGAATTATTTGCGCGCTCAAAGGAATTACTAAATATGACTGTTTTATCGCTGTAACAATGGAGCTTCATTTGATAAATGGGGCTCGAAACAAACCTTCCAAAATTCAATAAGTTTTGATCTTTCAAAAGAAACTTCACGAAAACTTAATATTAATATTCCCTGCGAATTTTAGACCTTCGTTTGAAGGGAAGAGAATAATCATAAGGGTTGGGGTTATTCTACCTCCTTCGTAATAGCAAAGGGCGTGTGACGGAGGGGACCTACAGCTTTATGTGGGACCCGAACCATCTACGGGTCATACATCATCTAGACGCGGAGAGCGGTCACCCATCCAACTTCTATCTATGTCCAACGTCGCTTAATCTCACTGATCTAACGGGAAGTGGTGTTTCGATGTGGTCACGACGTAGCCTGAAAGAAAGAAGAACACCGTGTCCAATGAAACCGTCGAAATTACTCTCAGAAATTTCACGGACGCAACTTGTCTTCCAATTCTACTTTCAAGAACATCAATTTTGTAAAAGGAAAAAAATCGTTGTAACCTACTTCACGCGAGTTTTAAAATCATTCCAAACTAAATTCTGGCTCCGAACCAAGTGGTGATGGCGTTTTACTGTTATTGAAATACTTCGAAATCAACGCGAGCGTTCCAGAACTCAGATTTACTGCAGCGACATTTAGCTGCAACGTCAGTGCAGGATTGATGATGTCATTAATTCTCAGATTTAACTCTAACGACAAGGCGTAAAAATCTTGAAGATTACGAAATATTCACGGCAACAGTTGATCATAATTATATTCATATTGCTCTACTGATTAATGATTAGGCTCTTCACTTTATAGTACAGGGCTATTCAAATTGATTCATCCGATTTCAACTGAGAATACTTCCGTACCTATCAACCGTGCATCAACTGGGCATACACCACATGAAAGAGGAAATCTCTGAGTTTTACAAGATCACCGCGAGAGGGCTCTAAAGTCACGCCGTGGCCTAGCATAGCAACAAACAGTCAGTGTGAAAATGGCGTCCGCACAGCAGAAGGCGTTTTGTGTGTTGCAGTTTTCGAGCTGTAAATCGGTAGTCACAGTGCAGCGTGAGTCACCGTGCGACTTCTTCCTTTGGGGGTACGTTAAGGATACTGTGTACGTGCCACCGTTGCCCACATCTTTGGATGAGCTCCGAACTCGCATTGTTACTGCCGTAGAGTCAGTGACAACGGACGGACATGCTGGAGCGAGTATGGGAGGAATTCGACTATCGTGTCGACATTGCTCGTGTAACTAGGGGAAGTCATATAGAGCATTTATGAGGTGAGAGACAAAATTTGGAGTTTTTTTCTTTTGGTTGATATATCACAAATCACTCTGTATTTGTAACATTAAAAAATATTCTCATTTGAAATCAGGTGAATCATTTTGAATAGCCGTGTGTGTACTATTATGAACAATTACAAATTCCTAATATGAAAGAAAAAAATAAGATTTCATTCACATGACTGATAAATACAAAACGCAAAACGTATATACAAACATGACGACGATGCCTAGGCTACTTTAAGCTATTAGCCACGATGCTGCTGCCTAGTCTAGCCTAGAACTAGCTTAGCAAATTTTAAAATATTTCAAAACGTTCCGGAACGAGGACTTTTCTGGGCAAACATCACACACGCACGCATGCATGCCAGGGTTGCCAGACGTCCCCGACTTGACAAGTAAAATCTGGAGTCCCAAAGTTGATGGTCAAAGAAAATTACAAACTGTCATGTAAGGAATTGGGAAATTTTTTGAAAAGTGAGCAAGGGGTTGAAGTTGTAAGAAAAGCAAAGTGAAGCGAAAAGTTATTATAAATTAACTGTCCAGAAACATAACAATGAAACAAACTTGAAATCTATATTTCTGTGATTAAATCGAGTTCCTCATTTGCCAAATTGCTATAATCAGTTTTATTTTTAATGATGTTATTTCGTAATAAAAATGCCTTACGATTATTCAGTTTATTTTGAGCGTAAAATCTAAGTAAATATGTAATAGAAGCGCATAAGAATAATTACGCGAGTCTTGTGGCGTCAACATTAAAGGTGTTATTTTTTCTAAAATAGGAATTATTATGATGTTGCATTTCTTGAATTGTTGTTTATGGTTTTGTTGGGTACATAAACAATTTTTTTCCGTAGTTTGTGTAGTTATTCTCGTATTTTAAAATCGGGCAACCCTGATGCACGCACATACAAAAATAATATATACCTTACCTTACAACCTTACAAAGCTTTCGCGCGATGATTTCTCATTTCGCGAATGTTAAGCTTGTCGCCCCTCTCTCGAGTTGGCCTGAAGTAGTGAGTTGGATTCTTGCGCTCTCCACCTCACATAGCCAGGTACGCCCGGCTCATCGGGGATTGTTCTGAGCCAGGCGTCTAGTCTTCTTTTGAAGATTTCCACTGCAACTCCCTTCGTGTTTCTTAGGTCTTTGGGCAACTGATTAAACAGTTTTGGTCCTCTCACTACAAAACTATTTTCTTTCAGGGTTAAGGATGTTCCCTGTCTCGCCTTCAATTTGGGAATACGACACAGTCTACCGTTCTACTTTCCACCGTTGTTTGGGGAGTTATGGGTTCAGAGTAAGATTAGGGACTAGTTTCTCCATTATTTTCCAAGTGTAAATAATGGTGTATCTCTCTCTTCTCCTTTCCAGTGAATATAGGTCTAGTTCTCGTAACCTTTCCCAGTAATTTAGTTCTTTGCACCCATTGATCTTGGCTGTGAAGCTTCTTTGGATCCCCTCCAGCTGTCTAATGTCTTCTTTTTTATATGGGGATGTTAGGACCGAGCAGTATTCCAATTTGGGTATGATCAGGGTTTTCAGTAGAGGAATCATTACATTCCTATCCCTTCGTTTAAAGGTTCTCAATATCTGACCCGTTATTCTCTTTGCTCTGTTTACTGCTATCTTATTTTGTGTTTCAAATTTCGCATCATCTGTCATTACAACCCCTAAATCTTTTGCTCTGGAATTTCTCTGAATTTCCTGTCCATTTGGGGTATAATATTCCATGGACTTTAGGTCTTCTCTTTTTCCGTACCGTAATAGCTGAAATTTCTCGGTGTTAAACTTCATATTGTTGTCTTCCGTCCACTTGTAGATTTTTTATGTCGGTTTGTAGAGATCCTATGTCTTCTGGGTTTCTTATTTTTCTACTGATCTTTGTGTCATCCGCAAAGGATGTTACTGTGCTGTCTCTGGTAACGTCCTCATCTATGTCAGTTAGCATGATTATGAAGAGTAGTGGAGCTAATACTGTTCCTTGTGGTACTGAGCTGAGGACCTCTGATTCTGATGAAGATACTCCTTGTACTGTAACGACTTGCCCGCTCACTAAGGAAATTATATATCCATTTCCCTACTTTTCCTGTTATTCCCATATATTTCAGTTTATGTATTATTCCGTGGTCACACTTGTCGAACGCTTTAGCAAAGTCTGTGTATAGTACATCATAGTTTTCATTACTTTCAAGTGAATCAATAATGTTGTTGTAGTGTTCCATTAGTTGTGATAGGCATGATCTGCCTGACCGAAACCCGTGTTGGTTATCATTGAATTTTTTCTGAGTTTCCAAAAAGTCATAGATTTTCTGTCTAACTATTCTTTCAAATATTTTAGTGAGATGAGATGTAAGCGACACTGGCCTATAGTTTTTGGCCTCGGATCGATCTCCTCCTTTATATATTGGGACTATGTTCGCGCTCTTCAGGATGCCCGGTATTTCTCCCGTGTCTAATGATCGTCTCCATATCCAGTATAGGGGCTCAGCGATTGCATTCTTGCAGTTTTTGATCAGTGTGGCATTCCATTTATCCGGTCCTGCCGCTGAGTGTGTTTTTAGTTTCCCTATGGCTTGTGTAATATCATCCGTCGTAAAGTCGAAATCCGTTATACTTTCCCCTTGTGGTTCTTCTTCAAAGAACGCGTTTCTATCGCATATCAATTTGTCAGTTTTTGGGATACTGAAAGATGATTCATACTGAGCTTTAATATTTCAGATACTTCTGTTAGATCATCAGATAAATCACTGTTCTCATTTTTTAAAGGTCCGATAGTCGCATGGTTTTTCGACTTTCTTTTTGCGAAATTATAGAAGTACTTTGAGTTAGCCTTTATCGCTTCTATAGCGTCTCTTCTTCTTTTTCTGTATGCTTCTCGATTAGTTCCTGTATGACGACATCGATACTTTGTAGTTTATCATTTAATATTTTTCTGATGTTGTTATCTTTACAATTACTTAATTTTGCAGTCACTCTTTTTCTCTTTCGGAACAATGCCCTCTTTTGTCTTTCGAACCTGCTTCTCTTTCCTCTTTGTTGTATCTTTGGGACATGTTTTTCCACAATTTCTAACGTCTTCTCCTCTAACGTCATTAGCATCTCTTCCGTTGTCTTGGCCTCGAAAATGGTTTTCCAATCTATTACTTCCATGCTGGATGTCACATCTTCCCAGTTTATAGCTTTGGAGTGAAAATTAAAAATTTCGAATTTGCTTCTTTCTGTTGTGCGTGTTCTTTCCTTTCCTGTTGCCTTTATATTAGTTGTTATTTCAATGATGTTGTGGTCTGATATCATAGTTGGGGATATTTCTACATTATCAATTAGATTACTGTTGTTTGTGAATACCAAATCTAGGCAGTTGTTTTTTCTTGTGTTTTCTGTTATTTCTTGCGTTAACATAAATTCATCAGCTAAAGCTAGTAGCATTTTTACCTGCTCCTGGTCTTCTCGTGTGCCCCCCTTGTCCTGGTGTATACATATATTTTTTCCTATCCTTTTATATTTCATGAATGGGAAATTAAAATCACCACAGAGAAAAATATTTGGGGTTGGAGAGTAGATCTTTTACTAAGTTTCTTACCTCTGTAATGGAATCTGAAAATTTTGAGGTTGGCGTGTTTGGGGGTCTGTACATTACAATTAGTACCATATTTAATTTTTCAATTTTTGCTGCTACACATTCTACGTAGTTGTTTGAGGTACTTATAGCCATTTCTGCTATGTGCCTTTCGCGTGTGTAAATAGCACATCCTCCTTTACGTCTCACTGTTCTGTCGGCTCGGAGGATGTTATAGTTGTCAATTTGTATTTCTTTTTTGTCAATACAGGACTCACAATTTTCACAGTTCGCCTGGCAGTCCTTTAGATGAGTTTCCGTGAGGCATGCAAAGTCTGCTCCGGCTTCTTGCATGAGTCCTTTCAGGTATACAACTTTGTTCGTGGAATGGTTTGATTTAAGGCCCTGTATGTTGGCTAGGATTATTTTTATTTTTTCTCTTTCTTTTTCGCATACAGGTGGTTCCGATTTGTTTTCCAATGGGGGTGCCGGTTTCGTTGCCTTGTGGTCCTCCGAGAATTTACCTCTTTTTATCTTTGTCGGTACCTGTTGTCCCGATAACGCATGAAGTGACCTTCTGTCCGGCTCTCGGATTTCTATATTTATGTCAGCTGGTTTTGTAATTGCTGGAGAGTATTTAGCAGCTGAAATGTGTTGGCTGCGTCTAAAAAATTGCACTCTTCTTTGATGTTCGTTTTTTCTGTTCCCTCGTTGCGTTCCTTTGAGGGTGGTGGTATCGGCATTTTTTTTCGTATTTGCAACTCCCATATCTTTCATAAGTGTTGCAGACCGTAAGATGGTGGAACATGCATTTCTTATCAAACTTGCAGTATCCACTTGTGTAATGCATTTTGCATAATGTGGGATGTGCATATATGCATTGCCCATCCCGATATCTGCAGTTTCCTTTCGCGTAGTATTTGCATACGATATTTTCTACGCTTCTGCTTCTTTCTTATTATTTTCCAAGTTCTTAGTTTTGGCATTATCATTATTTTTCTTTGGCTGTTTATTTTCTACGTTTTTAGTTATTATCTTTTTATCATTTCGCTCGTTGGACCGTTTGTCTACTTCGCCACTTTTACTTATTTCTTTCCTTTCATCTATGTCTTCCTTCCGTATTATATTGTTTATATCGTTATTTGTTATTAAATTGTTGTTCGTTATTATGCTGTTATTCGTTATTTCGTCTTCTCTCTCATCCACCCTGTTTTTCGTTGGGACCATTTCGGACCCATGTGTCCCCATTATTTCATTCTTTTTTGTAACTTTCGAGTCTGCTATCTCCATTTCTTTAAAGACCGCGAAAGAATTTACGGTCTGTGTACATGCGCCACATAGAAATTTGATCCCCACGACGTGTTTCGCGTTCGAGACAAGAGTTATTTCCCTATCATTCCAATTCATGCAGTTAAAGTCGTTTAATCGTTGGCAGAAATCACATCTAATCGCTAGTTTCCGTTGTTACTAAATTGCACAAATTACAGATTAAGTGAGAATTTGGACCCATATCCATGATATTCCTTAATTAGCGTAAGAAGAAATACCCACACAAATTCTTTATTTATTTATTTTTATTTTTATTTCTGTTTCTTTCCTTTCGATGGTCGAGGGTATTTCGAGGGTTTTCTGACCTTTGCGTTTTATGACCTTTTTCCTGCTTTGTTTCAAACTTTCTCGAATGCCAACCGTATTTCGTTTTGAATATATACGTGGTGATAAATTATGTAAACTGTATTGCACTTTCTTAATTTTAATGAATTTCACTTTATAATTTATATGCACGGATTCACTGATACTTTACACTTTCGGGTGCAAACAGAATAAACCGCCGAGTAGATTATTCCCTTCTAATTTGGGTGTTAAATAGAGAGAGCAAAACAACACGTCCATTCACCACAGGGTACAAGCAACATATATATATATATTTCTGAATATGAATGGAATGGTGACATTTTGTTAGGCCCTAAGCTACATTTTAATTATGTGAAATACTATTGTTTACATCACGTGACATCCAACCAAATCAATCCTCAAATTCTGCGCCGGATCAGTCTTGAAGATTCGCTGAATCTGGTTGAAGCCAGCAGCAGCGTGACGTCATTACTTTACAAATATCCGAAACTCGCTTCAGCACACTCTGAAGCCGGCTGTCGGCCGCTCGATCCTACTGCAGCGAATCCGAGCTCTCGAACGTACGCAATTACTTTGGAGGCAATGAGAATACGTACGCCTCGAAACGTGGGTCTAACTTAACTCTGAAGGTACTTTCGTTTCATGTAGCAAATTTTACCTAAAAAAACATCTTTTAGGGATTAAATCTTCGTTCTCCGAAACGAAATTTTGCCAGAGTGTCAAAGAAAGGTAAAGAGCTTTGAGTTCTATGCAAAAGAGCCACTTCTCCTACATCGCACTCTGACACATTTGTCGATCCTATGAACTATATATATATATATATATATATATATTAGTCTGTCTAAAATCAGGCAATTTGTAAATTAACTGAAATTTTAGGCAATGTGTCAAATTGTGATACACACAAAACATAACCTAACCTAATGAATTTTTAGGCAGCATATTGGGAAATAGAATATATTACAGTCAATGTCTAAAATCAGGCAATTTGTAAATTGACTGAAATTTTAGGCAATGTGTCAAATTGTGATACACACAAAACCTAACCTAATGAATTTTTAGGCAGCATATTGGGAAATACCAGTGGGCATGCATATTAGTGGTGCACCGATTAATCGGTATCGGCACCTGGCATGCCGATTAATCGGCCATGCAAGGTATTTTCCTAATATCGGCATGCCAGGTGCCGATACCGATTAATCGGTGCACCACTAATGCATATGCAGCATTACAAGAAAGGTTACGTTAGGTTAGGTTAGGTTAGGTTTTGTGTATATCATAATTTGACACATTGCCTATAATTTCAGTCATTTTACAAATTGCCTGATTTTAGACATATATATATATATATATATATATATATATATACATATATATATAAACTATAGCGTACATCGGGGCGGTTTGTTTTATTTTTCAGATAAGAACTGGTGTCTGTATGGGTCATCTAAATGGGAATGACCGAGACATTTCCAGAGAGCGGGCAATGAGAATTGATAGGTTTTCACGAACGTTTTTATTCTATCTTAATGAAATACGCAATAAAACGAACGCCGAAAGTTAAAAGTTCGATTTACCTCAATCATTGTCGAGTAAAGGAATTCGTATATAATCTCGTATATTTATATAAATATACCACGGCCTCTATAACGTACGACGCATCGCTAAATTCAAGTTAGGTAAAATATGGGTAATACACGTAGAAACGAAGTAAACGGGGTATATTTAAATATACAGGGTGTCCCATAAGTCCGGTTTCATAGGAAACTATTTTAAATTAAATTTCCAAAAGTAATAAATTAAAACTAAAAAATGTTCAAATTGATGTCTCGTTTTGGAACCTTTTCTTTGTTGCGGGTAGAATAACACGCACTGGCTAATATGGAAGCGAGTTACTGAGCTCGTTTTAGTTCTAATGTATTATTTCTGTAAATTTAATTTGAAATAAATTTTCCTAGGAAACCGGACTTATGGGACACCTTGTATATATATATATATACGCATAGAGGAGTATAATGAACGATGAAATTAAAATGGTAATAAAAATGTTTTGAGAATGAAAGTTGATCTTTGAACTACATCCGACTTTACTTCATGCACATTAAACGTAATAAAATTACGAAAAGTGGATACAAACTTTACGCAAACAAGTTATTTCAGCATCGTAATGATCAAAGGTATTAAGGTGGTGCGCGGTGCTTATACTGAACCAGCCTGCAATACTGTGGGACCAAACACAACTGCAGACACGGAAAGTAAAGGAAAATTACGACCATTTTTAATACTACAGAGTCAAATGTGACCAACAACTCCTCAACTCAATACTTCGGTTCCATTCCAGCTCTGGAATGCCCCAAAGGGGATGTCTGGTCATGCTAGCAAAAAAAACACTCTACCCACGCTGCTACTGCCATGTTGCTGCTGCTGGTGCTGCTACGGGCACTGCCATAAATGCCAAACCTTAAAATGAGCACTAAGAAGAATGTTTAATCCTAGCCCGCAGGATGCGTGAGGAAGAATGTTTTAAACGGGTGGAGCCAATCTCAACCTCAGACTCGTCCCGTACCTCCCCCAAAAGCCCGTGGGACTGAGAGATTGTTCTTCCACCCCGTTACTCAAGGAAGTATTCTGTTTGCTATGCGAAAGACACCTTGTTTACGAGGGAGCGAAAACGTGCATAACTTATATTTCGTAAATGTGTACGAACGTAAGATTAAAGAAGATAAAATATTCAACTCTATAAAAAGCGAACTGAGATCTGCCATCGCAATCGACTGCACTTCCACCACACACTTAAGGAGAAGGGTACACCGAGAACGGAAAATAAATACAACTGTACCAATACATTAATGAAAATAATTAAATCAATTCTATACATCAAAACACTAAAATAATTCTCGCTATCGTAAATACAGTGTTGTACACGGAGGATTTTCAATGCTGGTTGCCACACATATATATTACAGCACTTTTCACGGGGCCAAAAGAGAGAGTGTGTGTGTGTGTGTGTGTGTGTGTGTGTGTGTGTACAGTATAATAAATAAATATATATATATATATATATATAATATATATAATATATATTATATAATATATATATATATATATATACCGCTCGAACGTGTGGAAGTGCCTGTAGGTTTCTTGTTCATGTTTCACACTTCATAATGAAGCGTCATATCCTTCATCAAATAGAACACTTAGGCCAGCCGCACACAGGATCGTCTCGCGACTGACGACCGGGTCGTAACGGTTCGAGTCGCGTGTGATTTTGCAGTGACATAATGGGACCCCCGTACACTGCAACGACCGCGACACGATTCCTCGGAATATTTTATTTAATATGGTGAAGTTCATTTTTCATTCAGATTAAATATAAAAATGGTCTTTCGAAGAGATTTAAATAACGCTAAAATGGACATGATATTAGAGGGGGTCCGATTTGGCTGGTGGTTCAGTAGGTCGAGACTGTCGATGTTTCAACGAGAATAGTTTGCGGGGGTTACGCACCAAGAAGGGCAATGACAAAAAAATAAATGTTATCAAATAAGCGCGATAGTGAACGGAAAATAACGTTGAAACAACGTAACGGAACGACATTGTTACGAATTGTGAATCGTGACAGTAAATGTACAGCATCGAATTTTGGTAGAAATTTTGAAAATTTTTAAACTACGACGGCGCATGGTCGTCATTGCGGACTAATGTTAATTGAGCTCTGGACAGATTTTGATGCAGTTATCTTCCGTTCTTAATCTACAGTCCATTTCATGAATGTTATTTTGCTCGTCTATTTAACGCCTTCCACGATATCATCATCTTCGAGAGACTATATTCCTCTTAAAACATGGAAAATCTCGGCGACTTTGGTCACTAAAGTACCATCCAAACGGACTCCTCCATATCATTTCCATTTCAAGGTAATTTAAATCTCTCCTAAGGGCCATTTTGATATTTATTCTGAATGAAAAAAAAAAAAAATTCAGCATATTAAAATATTAAGTGGTCTACATACAGGGTGTCCATAAGTCCGGTCTCATAGAATAATTTATTTTAAATTTACCAAAGTAATACATTATAAACAAATATTCAAATTGATGTCTTGTTTTGGGACCTTTTTTTTTGTTGCGGGTAGAATAACAAGCAATGGTTAATATGGAAACGAGTTACACTCCTCAGGAGAAGGCGGAGACCTTTTCCTCACGAATCTAACTCACTTCTTAAGGTCCCAAAACGAGACATCAATTTGAACATTTGTTTTAGTTCTAATGTATTATTTTCGTAAATTTAATTTAAAATAAATTTTCCTAAGAGACCAAACTTACGGGACACCCTGTATAATACAGATCCATAGAGCGATCCGATGTAGGATATGACGCCTTATCATGGTGTGAAAATGAATGAAAACTTACTGGAGTTTCCAAACTTTTGAGTGGGTGACACACACACACACACACATTGTGTACGTATGTATATATATATATATATATATATATATATATATTGTGTGTGTGTGTGTGTGTGTATTTAAAGGTGATATGTTACGGTAGATGGTTGGGGTGAAGGGGAGTCTAAAGGGAACAGTAATTCTGGGGATGCAAACCCACTTTCTCTTACCTATTACTTGGGGTACCAGATGAGGGAAGGCTAACCAAGAAACAATCGAAATTTCAGTTTTTATCAATCAAGTAAACTTCTTTTTAAATAAATAGTAAAAGGTTACGTTTTATTCCCGGAGTTAAATTCTCGGTTAATTTCTATAATTATCAATTACGAATTTCATTTCGTTAAAAAAATTTTCCGTCCACCTCATAATTCGTAATTAATTTTTTTTTTTTTTATTCATTGCTTAAACCACATTTTTTTTTCATTTTAACGTTTGAGTCGACTAAGGCCGGCCGCATACACGATCCTCTCGCGACTCACGACTCGAGTCGCGTGGGAACCCCGCACACTACAGCGGCTGCAACGCGATTCTGAGGAATCGCTTCGCGGCTACTGCAGTGTGCGGGGCTCCCATTCTGTCAATGTAAAATCACAGGCGACTCGAATCGTCACGACCCGAGTCGTGAGTCCGAGAGGATCGCGTGTGCGGCAGGCCTAAGTTGACTCGAACGTTAAATTGGAGGAAAAATTTGGTTTTAAGCAACGAATATTTTCAAAAAGAAATTTTTTTTATTACGAATTATGAGGTGGACGTTTCATCATCTTCGGAGACTTTCTATTATATACTATTCATTACTTCCCCACTCAATGTCATTCCCATTCCCATTCCCATTCCCATTCCCATCCCAATTCCCATTCCCGTTGGCAGTTCGCGAGTGGGAATGCGCAAAGTGAGAAATCCACATTTGAGAAAAAAGATTTTCTTCATTTGACAAACGCTGTCGACCCCATTCGCGGTGAAGACCCCAAATGAGAATCGCTAATATTTTCCAACTAAACTTAACCTAACCTAACCTGGTACTGGCCTTTTCAGGCCTGGACCAAAGTAGGAAACCCGTGGATGAGAATGAAACTGGCATAAAATGGTAGCGAATAGATTTAAAAATTGCCTCCTTCGAGATCCTCCCACGCGGATTTCCCTTCCCTCTTGGACGAGGAATAAAATAGGAATAATATCGAGTGGGACGATGCTTTATAACCCCTTAATTCCCCCCCTCCCTCGAGTTATGACAAAAAATTCGTTAAAACAAAATTAATTCGTAAGTGCGAGTCTGAAAAATTAGATTCAATCTCTATAATTTATTTTACTCTCTTCAAAAGTGAATAATTTGTATTACTTCGACAGCTCCGTTGTCGAATAAAGAAAATTAATTTGCAAAAACGTTTTAATCGATTAACTTGGTTTCGTTTGACCTCCAAAATAATGATAATGTCCGAGATTGTTTTACGTCCTTCGTAACGCCAAAGGTCACGTGACGAAAGAGACCTACAGTTCTACGCGGGGCTCGACCTATCTACGGGTCGGTACATCATCTAAACGTAGAATACAATAGTCATTCATCCAACTAAGGAGTAGATCTAACGTCGCTTAACCTCGCTGATCTAATGGGACGATCCCCCAAATATTCAGACACGTTAATGTCTTCTCATTATTTAGAAACCCCTTCTTCCAAATTTCCCTCCTTACCGTTGGCAACGTCGACATCTTCCGGGTAAGACTCCCGGGAATCCTCTTTCTCAAGGGGGGGCCGTGGAATCTCCCCGTTTCCATGTATTTCTGCGGGTCGCGTCCCATCCCTCTGTTCCTGATTGAGTTCCACGTGAAACTGGGACTCCCTGATCCCTGGGATCACGTGCGCCACCTTCTTATGGTGGGTGCGGTGCTTCTTCTTGTTCTTTATTATAATCTTCCGCCGGAGGGCAATCGGAGGAGGAAGGGGCTGCCCGGGATCAAGCTAGATAGGGGAAGGGAGAACAAAATTCGATTATAGTAGTTTTAAGTCGCTAGTACGCCATCGTATATACCAATCAAGAAAGACTTCTTACCGGGAACGTGTCTAAGGACGAGTCAAGGAGCATGTCCCCGAAGAATTCCCGACAGTACTGCGCGATCTTGGCCTGCTGACGGGGATTGCAGTGATTTTCGAAGGAGAGGATCACCGGCCATTCAGAGGTCTTGAAGGCACTCTCCGCAATCGCCTCAATCACGTCCTGAAATACCCACACCATGGTTACCTCCTCATATATATATATATATATATATATGTGTGTGTGTGTGTGTGTATGTGTGTGTTACACACAGACCGTGCATGGAACAAGGAACTCTTCTGGGACAATTAAATCCACTACAATATTCGATCCGACGTAAATGCAACGAGTTTCTTGCGTATATTGAAATTCTTAATGTAGCTGTGTTGGGTATGCTTTAAACCCTAGCTAGACCAATGATGGCGAACCACTGACCCGCGGGTCAAATACTGACCCATGAGGCAATTTTTAGTGACCCACGAGCTCTTATTTAAATAAAATATGACATAATTTTTAATATTTTCTGCCTTACAGTTGTAAAATTATTTTATTCTCCCACTGAAATAAACAGCTGATACACATTGAAACGTTTTTAAACGTACAGTATACGTTTAAAAACGTGTGCGTATGTATGACAACTTACAATTCATCCAATTCCCCCATACTATTCAATTTGAAAATCTCCCGTTATCGGCTTTTCATTGGCTTGATATTGGTAATTTAGAAATGGAATTAGCTGACTTCCAAGAAAGTGCAGTATGGAAGACTAAATTTATTGATCTTAATCTGAAGTTACGAGAAAAGGAATTGGAGTCGTCAATTTTGGGTGTAACCAGAGAACAACAATCAATAGAAAGAGTAGAGAATCTTATTCTTGCCAAATGGAGCTCTTTACCAAATTCTTTTGCATCAATGTAAAAGCTAGCATTAGCTCTGTTAACAATGTTTGGTTCATCTCATTCAGGTGAACAGTTGTTTTCCTCCATGAATTTCGTCAAATCCACCACTAGGAATCGCCTTGGCACAGATACGAGTGCTGCGTGTGTGAGACTAAAGACAACTAAATATAAACCTCGGATCAAAACATTAACAGCTAAAATCCAACAAGAAGCTTCTCACTAAAAATAGTAAATAAATAAACTGTGACCCAATTTCGTTTTTTTAAAAATCAAAAGTAACAAAAATCACCCGCCAGCAAAAAAGGTTCACCACCACTGCGGCCTAGACCCTGTCCCAAAGTTGGGTCTATCTGCTTAGCATATTTGCTTAGTAGATAACTGCTGATGGAAGCTATATTTTGAGGCCACTTTGCTAGTGACCCGTTGCCCACGTTAGGCATTCATCATGAAAAAGAAAACCTATAGTATTTGTCATTTACCTTTACTTATTCGGACTATAATGGATTTAGTTTCCCCAGAAGAGTTCCTTGCACGGTCTGTGTGCAACGAAAGTTTCTCAGGAGACTATTCTGAGTTGTAACATATATATATATATATATGGGAATGAACTCAGAATGGTTCCCTGAGGATTTTTTATGATACACACAGACCGTGCATGGAACAAGGAACTCTTCTAGGAAAATTAAATCCACTATAGTCCGAATAAGTAATGATAAGTGACAAATACTATAGTTTTTTCTTTTCATGATGCTAGCCCGACATGGGAACGGGTCACTCGCAAAGAGGTTCCAAAAATATAGCTTCCCTCACCAGCTATCTGCAAAGCAAATAAGATCCAGCTTTGGGACAGGATCTAGGGTTTAAAGCAGCCTAGCCCAACTACATTTAGAACTTCAATATAAGCAAAAGACTCGCTGCCTTCACGTCAGATTGAATATATCAAAGAGAAAAGGTAACTATTATATTTTTACCCAAAAACCAAACTTAAACCTCAACTGGCAGAACTGAGCGTCCACTTTTCAAGGCACATAACATGTCCGTTTCATACACGGTCTGTGTATCATAAAAAAAACCTCAGGGAACCATTCTGAGTTCATTCCCATCATGAAACGGACATGTTATGTGGACATTTAAGTTTTGGTTTTGGCTAAAAATATAATAGTTACCCCTTTTTCTGTGATGTATTCAATCTGACGTGTAGGCAGCGAGTCTTTTGCTTATACTGAGGTTCTAAATGTAGCAGGGCTAGGCTACTTTAAACCCTAGATCCTGTCCCAAAGCTGGATCCTATCTGCTTTGCAGATAGCTGGTGAGGGAAGCTATATTTTGGGGACCTCTTTGCGAGTGACCCGTTGCCCACGTCGGGCTAGCATCATGAAAAAGAAAAAACTACAGTATTTGTCATTTACCATTACTTATTCAGACTATAGTGGATTTAATTTTCCTAGAAGAGTTCCCTTGTTCCATGCACGGTCTGTGTGTATCATATATATATATTATAATATATATATATAAAGGGCGCCCGGTAGCTCAGTGTTTACGGTGACGGACTCTGAGCGGTGTGAAAATAATGTTTAATAAGAAATTAATAATGGTTTGTTTGAAATTAAGAATATAAAGTGCTAGTTGGCAACACCTGAGGGTCTAGAGCAGTGGTCGGCGAACAGGGGTAAATTACCCCAAATGGGGTAAATTTAAAAATTTTGGGGGTAATGCGTGCGGTATGAGAGAGACCATATGCAACAATTTTAAGAGCAATTGGCTTGTTTTTTTGTTACTTTGAAGTCTGGGGGTAATTTCATTTTACTCAAATAGATTTTTGGGTAATACCCAAAAAAAGTTCCCCGTCTAGAGAAACCGAATGCGCAGTGAAATGCCCAACCCAGTCTCGGAACGGGGTTTGCCCCGATTAGGTGGTCTGTCATATTAGAATGTTGCAGTTTATTTAAAATATTAATTGTCTTTCTCTCCGCAATTAAATGTTAATGCTAATTCCGCCCTCGCATTACCCCGTTCGTCTAGGGTATTTCGGCATAAAGTCAGAAAAGAGTAAATAAAAGTGTGTAATTACTCCGGTCCCTTTGCTTCTTGTTAGAAAGTTTTATGGCGGCCGCGTCTACCCGTCTGCCCGCGTGTTTATAAAGCACAGTGAAGCGAATGTGAAGAGAAGAGCAATAGCAAGAGAAATTGAATAAAGTAAATAATAAATTATAAATGAAAGGAATCGCTACATCGCTCCCGGCCGCTAGCATCGAATGGAGTAGAATTTAGCGTTTACTCCGTTCCTTGTTGGATGTTACCTTTTTACACGGTTGTCAAAAGTCTGTATATTTTTTAAAATATTCACTCCATTGGATTTTTTTAATTATTTTTAGACATTATTAGATTTCTCATGATAGAATAGCAAAATTAATTAGCGAGTTAGTGGTTGTTCATTGTTATTCAATAACTACCGTTCCAATAAAAAGAAGGGTTATCCAGTTAAAGACATTTACACATAAATACTATTTTCTTTGAAAGGAATTGTTTTGCTTTTCAGTCAAGATGGCAGCGTAATACTCTCAACCTATCAACCTTAAAGAAAAGGGCCCAATAAAAAGAATGGTTATCCAGTTAAAGACATTTATACATAAATACTATTTTCTTTGAAAGGAATTGTTTTGCTTTTCAGTCAAGATGGCAGCGTAATACTCTCAACCTATCAACCTTAAAGAAAAGGGCCTCACCTGCGTAATTTCCTTTTACGCTTAAAGTTTCCCACTTTCGTTATAGAGTTACCTGACCTTGATTTTTTTTAAATTTTTAACACGGATATCGACTTTTAACTTATTTTTGTGCTATTTTTCAAGTAAAACACTATTAAGTTAAATAATTAGAAAGTCATTAGGAAGTGGTAAGAAATTAGGTTCAGAGTGAAATGAAGTATCTAATATTGAAAAAGTGTCAAAGGTATCTTGTAACTACTGCGAAGAAAATGTTAGTAGCAACCTTTTCTTTCAACCTTTCAAAGGTTCCGTGCGATGATTCCTCATTTCACGAAGGTCAAGCTTGTCGCCCCTCTTCTCGAGTTGGCCTGGTGAAGTAGTGAGTTCGTTTCTTGTACTCTCTACCTCACATAGCCAGGTACGCCCAGCTCATCGGGAATTGTTCTGAGCCAGGCGTCTAATCATCTTTCGAAGATGTCCACCGCAACACCACTCGTGTTCCTTTGGTCTTTGGGCAGCTAGTATCTCCGAGCAACTGATACAATGAGCAAACCAACCAACCAACATAATTAAACAGTTTTGGTCCTCTCACAACAAAACTATTTTCTTTCAGTTAAAGATGTTCCCTGTCTAGCCTTTAATTTGGGAACACGACACGGTCTTCCTTTTCTACTTTCCACTGTTGTTTGGGGAGTTACAGGGTTCAGAGTAAGATTAGGGACTAGTTTCTCCATTATTTTCCAATTGTAAACAATGGTGTATTTCTCTCTTCTCCTTTCCAATAAATTTAGGTTTAATTCGCGTAACCTTTCCTAATAATTTAGTTCTTTACACCCGTTGATCTTGGCTGTCTGAATCCCTTCTAGCTGTCTAATGTCTTCTGTTTTAGATGGGGCATGTTAGGACCGAGCAGTATTCCAATTTGGGTATGATCAATGTTTTCAGTAGAGGAATCATTATATTTCTATCCCTTCGTATAAAGGTTCTCAGTATCTCCCCAGTTATTCTCTTTGCTCTTTTTACTGCTATCTTATTTTATGTTTCAAATTTCGCATCATCAGTCATTACAACCTCTAAATCTTTTGCTCTAGAATTTCTGTGAATTTCCTGTCCATTTGGCATATAATATTCCATGCATTTTAGGTCTTCTCTTTTTCCGTACCTTAACAGCTGAAATTTCTCATTGTTAAACTTCATATTGTCTTCTGTCCACTTGTAGATTCTGTTCATGTCGATTTGTAGAGATCCTATATCTTCTGGGTTTCTTATTTTTCTACTGATCTTTGTGTCATCGGCAAAGGATGTTACTGTGTTGTCTCTGGTAACGTCCTCATCTATGTCAGTTAGCATGCTTATGAAGAGTAGTGGAGCTAATACTGTTCTTTGTGGTACTGAGCTGAAAACCTCTGATTCTGACGAAGATACTCCTTGTACTGTAACGACTTGCCGCCGCTCACTAAAGAAATTATATATCCATTTCCCTACTTTTCCTGTTATTCCCATATATTTCAGTTTATGTATTATGATTCCATGGTCACACTTGTCGAACGCTTTGGCAAAGTCTGTGTATATTACATCATAGTTTTCATTACTTTCAAGTGCATCAATAATGTTGTAGTGTTCCATTAGTTGTGATAGGCATGATCTGCCTGACCGAAACCCATGTTGATTATCATTGAATTTTTTCTGAGTTTCCAAAAAGTCATAGATTTTCTGTCTAACTATTCTTTCAAATATTTTAGTGAGGAGATGTAAGCGACACTGGCCTATAGTTTTTGGCCTCGGATCGATCTCCTCCTTTATATATTAGAACTATGTTCGCGCTCTTCAGGATGCCCGGTATTTCTCCCGTGTCTAGTGATCGTCTCCATAGCCAATATAGGGTCTCAGTAATTGCATTCTCGCAGTTTTTGATCAGTGTGGCATTCCAGTTGTCCGGTCCTGCCGCTGAGTGTGTTTTTAGTTTCCCTATAGCTTGCGTAATATCATCTGTCGTAAAGTCGAAGTCCGTTATACTTTCCCCTCGTAGTTCAAAGAACACGTTTCTATCGCGTATCAGTTTGTTAGTTTTTGGGATACTGAAAGATGATTCGTACTGAGCTCTTAATATTTCAGATACTTCTGTTAGATCATCAGATAAAGCACTGTCTTCGTTTATCAAAGGTTCGATAGTCGTGTGATTTTTCGACTTCCTTTTTGCAAAATTATAGAAGTACTTTGAATTACCCTTAGTTAACCTTTATCGCTTCTATAGCGTCGTCGTCGTCTTTTTTTGTATGCTTCTCAATTAGTTCCCGTATGCCGTCATCGATACTCTGCGGTTTATCATTTAATATTTTTCTGATGTTGTTATCTTTACAGTTACTTAATTTTGCAGTCACTCTCTCTCTTTCGGAACAATGACCTCTTTTGTCTCTCGAACCTGCTTCTCTTGCCTCTTTGTCGTATTTTTGGGACGCGTCTTTCTACAATTTCCAGCGTCTTCTCCTCTAAAGTCATTAGCATCTCTTCCGTTGTCTTGGCCTCGAAAATGGTTTTCCAATCTATTACTTCCATGCTGGATGCACCATCTTCCCAGTTTATAGCTTTGGAGTGAAAATTAAAAATTTCAAATTTGCTTCTTTCCGTTGTTCGTGTTCTTTCCTTTCCTGTTGCTTTTATATTAGTTGTTATTTCAATAATGTTGTGGTCCGATATTATAGTTGGGGATATTTCTACATCAATTAGGTTGCTCTTGTTTGTGAATACCATATCTAGGCAGTTGTTTTTCTCGTGTTTTCTGTTATTTTTTGCGTTAACAAATTCATCAGCTAGAGCTAGTAGCATTTTTACCCGCTCCTGGTCTTCCCGCGTGCCCCCCTTGTCCCGGTGTATACGTATATTTTTTCCTATCCTTTTATATTTCATGACTGAAAATAATAAGCAGGATCGAAATAATAAGGGGAACACTTAAACAAAAGTGTAATAACTATAACAACACTCTGATGAGGATATTTTAAATATGCCAGGATCATCTAGCGCTTCTTTAAGGCCGGCCGCGCGTAGGATCGTCTTACGACTCACGACTGATGACTCGGGTTGTGACGACTCGAGTCGCGCGTGATTTTTACATTGACAGAATGGGAGCCCCACACACTGCAGCGACCGCGACGCAATTCTGGGGATTCGCGTCGCGGTCGCTGCAGTATGCGGGGCTCGCATCTGTCAATGTAAAATCAAACGCGACTCGAGATGTCAGTCGTGAGATGATCCTGCGCGGAGCCGGCCTTAATGGAGCGACAAAACCATTCTATTTCCCGGCAAATTTAACAACCCCACCACGTATGAGGGTAGTATGATTAGTTTAATGGTGTAGTAATGCTTAGTTAAGAATATAAATTTCTGTTTTGTTTAATTAAGATAATGTTTAATGTAAATCATTTACTAATAATTATGAAATTACGAAAGAGTATGTTTGTTAGATTTAAATTGTTTAAAATGGGTAAAGTTGGTAGTCCTGGACAGGGGCCCAAAAGAGCGGACTACCCATGAGGGAGCGAGTCTTCTAGGCAACGCGTTACGCGTAGGTTGACGAAATGTAACGTAAAATTTAATTAAGTGGTTGTGCCCCTCTCCGACCTAAATTATTATAATAGAATTTCATACTCGCATACCCCTGACTTAACTAAACCATTTTCGAAATTAATAAAACGTTCATAAGTGTTAAAAAAGAGTATTAATACCCCCTTCCCCCTTTGTTTTGTAACGGTCTTTCAGAGTCAGGTCTAGCGCGCGCTACCATGATATTTATACGATACGGCCAAAAAAGTGTAGAGAAACAAAGTGATAAATGAAAGAAAGAGCGATAGAGAATAGATAGTAAAGTAGAAAGAAGACTAAACAATGAAGAGAAGTTAATTAATAAAAGCTGATCGCTACAATGGTGAGTGCGAGCAACACGATGTTTTGAAAAATTAAAAGCCATTTAGTTCTGTAGCTTACTCGAGTTTTAATGGAATTTCAAATGCGAATTTTAATTTACTTATTTTCACATTTCAGGGAAAAAGCTTCCCGTGAGCGGGAAAATTCAACTAAAACCCGATTGGCGGCCAAAGAATATTCAGAATGTACGGGAAATTATTATGCCTTTAAACTAAACCCTAAAGCGGGGGTTCCCAAATAGAGGTACTCGGCAACCGGCTTTGGAACTAACTTTCACGCGGAAAAGTACTCTCGAAAGACGTGTAGCGGCGGCTGCACGTCTTTTGAGCAATTTTGAGGAAAGGGGTGGTACGGGCACTTGCGGATGCCATCGAGGAGTACGGAGCCGAAAAAAGGATGGGAACCCCGCTTTAAAAGATCAAAATATCTTCTTTAATTTAACGAAAGTGTTAAAAATACTTTGCTTGGTTGGAAAGTAAAGACCTGATCCGGGAAGATATCCGAGAGCTGGTGCATGACAGAAATGAGTGGAGAAATTTCACTGCTGCCCTATGGACAACTCGATATCCGGAAGGATAAGTAAGTACGTAGTTGGAAGTGGTGGAATGTTAAGACCATAAATTTGCCAGAGGAGTTTTGTTGAACTTTTCAGATCATTAAAAACATTGTGCCTCGCAAATTCACAACGAATGGAAAGAATTTTCTCCTCGTTTGGGCTTCTTTGGAATAAACTAAGAAATAGACCAGGAAAAAAGTAGACAGAGAAATTTGTAATAATATATAAGCATTCTCTAAACTGGAAGGAAATTAATGGCAAAATAAAAACAATTTTTATTTATTTTTAATTAATTAAAGGTATTAAAGCTATTATCATTTAGTTTTCAAAGCTTTTTTTTAATAAGTATCTTACTTTAACTTTGAATGCTTTTCCAAGGATAAGGTAGTCAATTCATACCATTGGTAATTTTGTAATTATTTGCAATTACAACTACAGAAGAAATTTTCATTCCACAGGGTGTCCACAATGTCTTGCCACCCGAGTGAAATACTAACTGATTTTCCTTTTTCTTTCATACCCATTTGAAATGTGTGATAGCAACAACTACACGATTGAACAAGCATAATGGCTAGTACCTGGGTCCATGATCGACCGATTCAATGGTGCAGCTCCTCCAAAAAGGAGCTGCATGAATATTTTCAATTGTTTTGCCATTATGTTACTTAAGGTTATTTAAGGCGAGTTCGAACGACGGTTCAGGATCGACCTACGGTCGACCCCTCTGCAGCAACCCGCCTCATTTGCGGGATTTGGTGAAGGGGGGAATTGCTGTCCGATCTCCTCCTGCCCTCGTAGCCAGCCACGCATGGCTGGTCAGGGACTGTGCGCAGGAATCTGTCCAGCTAGTTCTTGAAGTTATTCAGGTCAGTGTGCTGGAGATTCCTCACTTCTTTGGTAGGACATTGAAAAGCTTTGGGCCTCGTATTCTGAGGGTATTTTCCATCCTCGTTTTCATGGCCCCTTGTCCCACCGCAGCTGGGACCGTACAAAATCTGCTTGTTCTCTCATTCCAGTTTGTTTCTATTTCATTTCTAAGGTTAGGGACAGACCCGGCAAGTATTTTCCATATTGTGTACCGCTCGCGCCTTCGAGAGAATAGTTTCAGTTATTGTAGTAGAGAGAGCTTCGAATTAACTTTAAATCACAATTAGATCTTAACCAAACAAAACATTCTTTCTCCTAACTGGCCGCGCCCGAGACTGACTTCTAGGTATGACGGTATATGCCTCCGACCTAAATCTCTCTCCATGTTGCCAACTAGTGTTTTATATTTCAAATAATTACATTTTATATATGTTAACTTCATACAATTAAATCAGTTTATTACACTCGAAAAACATTATTAAATTTCCTATTTAGAAACCAATACACGACACACTCAATATAACCAACAAACTATGCTTATGTAATAAATTTAGTAAAAAATTAAAAACTCATTTTTGTACGTGTTTCTTAATTTTTATTGGTGGATATTTTTGGATGAATTTATGGATATTTTATTACCAACACCGCCTTCAAAAATTTAATAAATAAAATAAGGCGTGGGTAAAGGGATTATGGACACCCTGTAGATACGTAGATTAAACAAACCACCCAATTGCAATAATAATCCGAGAATTAATGCAATGGGCCGCAACAGTTAGCCTGAGCGGTGTCTCAGTTTCTGGCCTTCCTCGTATGACGATCAAAACTTTGGCCGGTGTGGTTTGAAAAATACCGACTTTGTAAAACCAAAGCCTATTGGTGCAGATTACCGTAGCCGTTTAGGCGTGCATGAACGAACGGACGACATCATCATCACCTACATATATAACTAAGATATCGTTTCTGCTCCTTCAAAGTTTATACAGTCTTTATGAGAATTATCGTACAGAATCAAATATGAATGGATCATCTATCTAAAGACGAGTCTGTAGATAACATCCATTGACCACAGCTTTCGACATCTAAGATCATGTTCGGTTTTTTAATATTAATTTGCGACAAATTTCGATTGCACATTTGGAAAGAGGAGCTAAAACTACACTAGAAACAGAAGTGGGAGGTCACTAGTTGGGTGCTAAACGACAATTTTACTAAAAAATCATTAACACTAGCAGTTAATACAATATTTTTAAAAATTAAAATAAGATTAAAAACCAAATCCCTTACGAGCGAAACCTAAAAATAACTTGCCTTTGCTACAATGGAAATTTGAAGTAATTTGCATATTTTAAAATAACTTGGGAAGGCGTGTGATGGGGAGTGGGGGATAGGGGCTGGGAAGGAGAAATACAGTATGAATAAGTTAAATACATAACGTTAAAAGTGTAAAGCCTTAAAATATAAAAAATCTCGGATCACCTGAAAATCAGGATCCCCCAGCCTTCTTCAGTTAGCTTTATAAGGCTAACTAACGAAAATCACGACCTAACCTAACCAATCGTCAAGGGCGTACAGTTGACCTAACGATTGGTTAGGTCAGGTCGTGATATTTTCGTTAGTTAGCCTTATAAGGCTAACTAGAGAAGGCTGGGGCCCTGATCTTCAGGTGATCCAAAATCTCAAAAAGAAATAAATCAGGTACGAGTTACTTAGATCACAGACATAGCAGAAACGAAAAGTGATGGATACAACTTAGTGGACAGGAGTTCAATTCTTTCACCTAATCCCGAAAAGCAGCCAGAAAGGATATGTTTTCGGGTGAAGCTTCAGACCGAAACTCCATATAACTTATTGGTTAGAGGACGTATTAATTTGGTTGGTTGGTTAAGAATTATTGAAGAATACTGTGATTATGGAAAGGGGTATAATGATTTGTATCTGGTTTATGTTTGAAAATTAGTATTGTTTCTGAGAGGGATAGTTCGTGCTGAAAAGTTATTAGGCGGTAAAACTTTACAAGACACCCGCATTGCTATGAAGCATGCTACAGTAACGAAACGTATATCAATCGATAGAGCATAAAAATGGTGCAAGCAGCTATGTATATCATTTTGAAATATCAGAAAATAAAGTTATGACACTATGAAGATGTTACTAGGCCTATCATAGCTTACACCATTTGGATCTTTTCCGTTTCATGTACCGTTTCCGATTTTGTTGAAAATAAGATATTTAATGTAGGTTAACTGAATGCCCGGTTAGGTCATCTGTACGCCCTTGATGATTGGTTAGGTTAAGTCGTGATAGTTTCGTTAGTTTTAACGAAGGCATCTTAGGGGGATCTTTAAGAGACATTTTTTTAAATGAATCTATCAGATAAAATGCTAAAACTAACGAAAATATTACGACTTAATCTAACCAATCGTCATTTTATATATATAATACACTAGCGGAGCGACCCAGCGTTGCTGGGGTGGATGTTGAACGCTATATATATATATATATATATATGAAAATTATTTCAGAAAGTAACGTGAAAAATATTTGATGATGAATAAAACCTTTCCTTCGTGGTTTTATCATATATATATATATATATATATATATATATCCCCGTTAGGTAAACTGAATGCCCGATTAGGTTAATTAAATGCCCGGGTAGGTGAAATGAATGCCCGGTTAGGTTAATTGTACGCCCTTGACGATTGGTTAGGTTAAGTAGTGATATTTTCGTTAAAGCTAATGAAAATATCACGACTTAACCTAACCAATCGTCAAGGGCGTACAATTAACCTACCCGGGTATTCAATTAATCTAATCGGGCATTCAGTTGACCTAACCGGGCATTTAATTAACCTAATCGGCATTCAGTTGACCTAACCGGGCATTCAATTAACCAATCGTCAACTGTACGCCCTTGACGATTGGTTAGGTTAAGTCATGATATTTTCGTTAGTTTACTGTCAAAACAAACGAAAATATCGCGACTTAACCTAACCAATCGTCATGAGCGTACAGTTGACCTAAAACTTTCAGGGATTTTGGAATCTTGAAGCGTATATGATATTCTCTAAACTAAAATGTATAACTGCCTCACTATTAGTTTCTCTAAAATATGAATGTTATTTTTGAAATCCTCGATTAAAACTGGACAATAAAAAACAAGTAATGTTAAAAAATAGAACAGGCCGTCAAACCGAAAAGGTCCACATATATATATATATACTAGGTGAGGTACCCGGCGTTGCCCGGGTTAATTGAATACCCGGTTAGGTCCCTTGACGATTGGTTAGGTTAAGTCGTGATATTTTCGTTAGCTTATAGCGTTCAACATCCACCCGGGCAACGCCGGGTCGTTCCGCTAACATACAAACAGACAGGCTGACCGACTCTGTTGACATTCTTATCCCATAAGAGGTTCCCGTGCCAAATTTGGTAGCTCTAGGTCAAACGGTTTGCGCTTGCATAAAGGACAGAGACAGACAAACAGACAGACAGACAGGCGAAAATATATATGACTAGGTGAGGTACCCGGCGTTGCCCGGGTTAATTGAATGCCCCCAAAACCCCCTTTATGCAACTTGGGGGCTAACCCCCTCCCACATTACCCCACCCCTCTCCCCTACCCTCCCACCATTACTGCCCGGGATAAATTTCACAAACAGGCTAAACTACAGAGAAGAACGCAGCCGTAAAAATTTTGAGCTTCACATCGTGTCAAGATTTCTGAATCTGATCAGATATCCCCCAAAACCCCCCTGACCAAATAAGTGAACTCCCAATTACTGTCGGTTCAATTATTTGGTCAATAAAACTATAGAAAAAAAAGTCATGAAAATCTTGAGCTTCACATTGCCGCCCGTATACAAACAGACAGGCTGACCGACTCGGTGTTGACATTCCTCATCCCATAAGAGGTTCCCGTGCCAAATTTGGTAGCTCTAGGTCAAACGGTTTGCGCTTGCATAAAGAACAAACAGACAGGCGAAAATATATTTTATATATTCAACATCCACCCCGGCAACGCCGGGTTGCTCCGCTAGTTTTAATTATATGTGAAACTCAATATTTTCATGACTGTTCTTTTCTATAGTTTTATTGATCAATAATTTGTCATGAAAATCTTAAGATTCAGAAATCTTGACACAATGTGAAGCTCAAAATTTTCACGGCTGCGTTCTTTTCTGTAGTTTAATCGCGTGCTGGGGCCTTCGGGCCCAGTAATTTTAATTATTTAATTTATTAACACCAGGTGCACAACCTGGGGACCTAATCAATATGCGTGTGAAGTTTCATGTTTGTAACTGCTTCCATTTTGGAGTTATGGGCACTTATGGCTGGAACACACACGCACACGTCCTTTTATTATATATATATTTGACGAGTGGTTAGGTTAAGTAGTAATATTTTCGTTAGTTTTAACGTTTTGATTGGGGAACGCAAACTACACTAGGATAATGTAGGGGAACGCAAACTACACTAGGATAATGTAGGGGAACGCAAACTACACTAGGATAATGTAGGGGAACGCAAACTACACTAGGATAATGTAGGGGAACGCAAACTACACTAGGATAATGTAGGGGAACGCAAACTACACTAGGATAATGTAGGGGAACGCAAACTACACTAAGATAATGTAGGGGAACGCAAACTACACTAGGATAATGTAGGGAAACGCAAACTACACTAGGATAATGTAGGGGAACGCAAACTACACTAGGATAATGTAGGGGAACGCAATCTACACTAGGATAATGTAGGGGAACGCAAACTACACTAGGATATGTAGGGGAACGCAAACTACACTAGGATAATGTAGGGGAACGCAAACTACACTAGGATAATGTAGGGGAACGCAAACTACACTAGGATAATGTAGGGGAACGCAAACTACACTAGGATAATGTAGGGGAACGCAAACTACACTAGGATAATGTAGGGGAACGCAAACTACACTAGGATAATGTAGGGGAACGCAAACTACACTAGGATAATGTAGGGGAACGCAAACTACACTAGGATAATGTAGGGGAACGCAAACTACACTAGGATAATGTAGGGGAACGCAAACTACACTAGGATAATGTAGGGGAACGCAAACTACACTAGGATAATGTAGGGGAACGCAAACTACACTAGGATAATGTAGGGGAACGCAAACTACACTAGGATAATGTAGGGGAACGCAAACTACACTAGGATAATGTAGGGGAACGCAAACTACACTAGGATAATGTAGGGGAACGCAAACTACACTAGGATAATGTAGGGGAACGCAAACTACACTAGGATAATGTAGGGGAACGCAAACTACACTAGGATAATGTAGGGGAACGCAAACTACACTAGGATAATGTAGGGGAACGCAAACTACACTAGGATAATGTAGGGGAACGCAAACTACACTAGGATAATGTAGGGGAACGCAAACTACACTAGGATAATGTAGGGAACGCAAACTACACTAGGATAATGTAGGGGAACGCAAACTACACTAGGATAATGTAGGGGAACGCAAACTACACTAGGATAATGTAGGGGAACGCAAACTACACTAGGATAATGTAGGGGAACGCAAACTACACTAGGATAATGTAGGGAACGCAAACTACACTAGGATAATGTAGGGGAACGCAAACTACACTAGGATAATGTAGGGGAACGCAAACTACACTAGGATAATGTAGGGGAACGCAAACTACACTAGGATAATGTAGGGGAACGCAAACTACACTAGGATAATGTAGGGGAACGCAAACTACACTAGGATAATGTAGGGGAACGCAAACTACACTAGGATAATGTAGGGGAACGCAAACTACACTAGGATAATGTAGGGGAACGCAAACTACACTAGGATAATGTAGGGGAACGCAAACTACACTAGGATAATGTAGGGGAACGCAAACTACACTAGGATAATGTAGGGGAACGCAAACTACACTAGGATAATGTAGGGGAACGCAAACTACACTAGGATAATGTAGGGGAACGCAAACTACACTAGGATAATGTAGGGGAACGCAAACTACACTAGGATAATGTAGGGGAACGCAAACTACACTAGGATAATGTAGGGAACGCAAACTACACTAGGATAATGTAGGGGAACGCAAACTACACTAGGATAATGTAGGGGAACGCAAACTACACTAGGATAATGTAGGGGAACGCAAACTACACTAGGATAATGTGGGGGAACGCAAACTACACTAGGATAATGTAGGGGAACGCAAACTACACTAGGATAATGTAGGGGAACGCAAACTACACTAGGATAATGTAGGGGAACGCAAACTACACTAAGATAATGTAGGGGAACGTAAACTACACTAGGCACCACAGGGGGGACATAACTACACTTGCTCAAAAAAAAAAAAAAGTTAAGAAATTCTAGTTCAGTATGAAGGCAGTGGCAGTAAATTTCATCTGAACGGTTAAAGAGAGTGAAGGATAAGGTTGCATTTATCCTTAAGTGGTGCGACGCTATCAAATTTCATCCCCAAGCTCGTGAAAGGTGGGCTTAGGATAAACTAATGCAGCGGAATTATCGTTAATACTTATAATATTTATGTTAAGGAGAGTTAAGAAATTAAAATAGTTTCAATTTCAGAAGTAAATTTGATGTCACGTTCTCAGTTTAAGAGGACTCGCGAAAAAGTTCGATAGTGTCAGGAAATTTGAACAGAACGAGAGTGTCACGCGTAGCGACGAAAAAAGCTCAATAAAGTTTTATTCACTCAAATTTTCTAATAAAACTAAAGTGGTCTTAACTTATTATCTGGTTTTTAACTTTTAATATCTTGTTATTAACAATGGGCCGAATATGGGCCACTATGGGCCGAATAAGTAATGGTAAATTACAAATACTAGAGTTTTTCTTTTATGATGATGGAAGTCCAATAAGGGAAATGGATTACTAGCAAAACTTCTCAGACATTTTTACTTATATATATATAATAATATATATATATATATGATATAATTTTTAAAGTACTTTTTCTATTTTCTAGTCGACATTACGTAATTTAAGGTGAATTAATTCTCGGTTAGTAAAAAAAAAAAAAAAAAAAATTACATATGCGTTCCCCAAAACTCTTTTTTTCAAATTAAAAGAAATTTTTCTTTTGAGAGAGCCAAGACGGTTTGTCTTTGCTCTTCCAAATTATTTTTAATGCAAATCCCGAAAAGGATTTCTCTGAAAACTCTTTGTGACGCTCATTTAACTAAAAAGGAAAGAACCTTAGAAATTAGTTTAATCTGTCGTCATTATAGTCGTTTGAGTAATTTTAATATTTAATCCTAAAATTTGGGACATTTTTAACTCTTAATCTCTTAAAAGCTTATTCCCAAATTAAAAAAAAAAAAAAAAAAAAAAAGGAAATGCTTTTTATACGAACAAATGGAATGTTATAATTAAGGCCTTTTCATTTAATACGGCTATTTATAATGATCTGGTAGTGAGATGGTCGCCATCCAAAATACTTTTCTCTCTCTGTTGTTCAGTTTTATTCTTTTAACCTTTTTTGACCCGATGAGGGTAATTTAATTTGACGGAAACGTTTACTATTAGCGTTTCATTAATAGATTTTTATCGATTGATACTCATTGCGGTAATCGACATATATATACAGTATATATATATATATATGAAAATTATTTCACAAAAGTAACACGTGAAAAATATTTGATGAATAAAACCACGAAGGAAAGGAAACACAGAATGGTGCTCAAGCGCTTTCGTCTAATGACATCCTCAGGAACACTGAAGTACATAGAGAGTTATAGCCTATATATAGGTTACAGAAAAAAAAAAAAAAAAATCATATATATATATATATATACAATAAACGGAGAAATGAAATTAAAAAAAAAATTATTAAAAATTAAAAGATTGTGGGATGGGCATACAACTTTGTAAGGAAACACTATCGATTTTTAGCACAAGATCAAACTACCGATGTTTAGCACAAGATTAAATTAATTGTTTCCAACCAATGTTAAAAAAAAAAAAAAAAAATTATATTGGAAATCTGCCCGGGTTTTATCACTCTACCCATCTTGTATATAAAAATAAATTGAAAAATAAAAGTTATTAGAGTGGCATACAAGTTTACCAAAGATTTAGCGTTCTACCCTTCTTATCTAAATCTTTTCTGAAGGAATTCAAAACAACAGGATCGAGTTGTAAAAGACCTTTGCTTATGTTGAAGTTATTTGTAAGTTGGATAATGGCAGACTCAACAATATTTCTATTAACAATGTTGCCAGAGTGAAATAAAACCGAAGCATTATTCCAATCAATACAGTGGGATAACTCTGACAAATGGACAAAAAGGGCACTGGACGACTGTCCTGTTCTAACGGAATATTGATGCTGTTTTATACGTGTGTGCAAATCCTTTCCCGTCGGGACATGACACCCCCACTAAGAAGGCCATTTTTTCTTCAATGTTTCTCCGCGCCCTTAGGATCGCCAGTCCGGAATACATCGATGCCGAATTAGAAAAAATCAACGGTATTGGAAGTGATCTGTGTTATCCATCTGCGTTTATGGAATCTTGTCTCAACAAGGCAAAACGAACTTTCTATCGGGGCAATAACAACACTCGTACTTTGTCAAAAAATATTTTAGTACTTCCATTTTTCCCGGGCTTTTTAGGCATTGCTAATGAACTTAAACTTTTGGATATTAATGTAGTATTTTCATATAACAATATTGTGAAAAATATCGTAGTAAAAAATAGCCCTACCAATAATTCAGGCATTATCTATAAAATTGGTTGTAAACAATGTGATTCCTTTTACATAGGTCAGACGGGAAAGGATTTGCACACACGTATAAAACAGCATCAATATTCCGTTAGAACAGGACAGTCGTCCAGTGCCCTTTTTGTCCATTTGTCAGAGTTATCCCACTGTATTGATTGGAATAATGCTTCGGTTTTATTTCACTCTGGCAACATTGTTAATAGAAATATTCTTGAGTCTGCCATTATCCAACTTACAAATAACTTCAACATAAGCAAAGGTCTTTTTCAACTCGATCCTGTTGTTTTGAATTGCTTCAGAAAAGATTTAGATAAGAAGGGTAGAACGCTAAATCTTTGGTAAACTTGTATGCCACTCTAATAACTTTTATTTTTCAATTTATTTTTATATACAAGATGGGTAGAGTGATAAAACCCGGGCAGATTTCCAGTATATATATATATATATATATATTTTTTTTTTTTTTTAACGTTGGTTGGAAACAATTAATTTAATCTTGTGCTAAAAATCGGTAGTTTGATCTTGTGCTAAAAATCGATAGTGTTTCCTTACAAAGTTGTATGCCCCTCCCACAATCTCTTAATTTTTAATAATTTTTTTTTTAATTTCATTTCTCCGTTTATTGTATATATATATATATATATACATACAATATATATATATATATTTTTTTTTTTCTGTAACCTATATATAGGCTGTAACTCTCTATGTACTTCAGTGTTCCTGAGGATGTCATTAGACGAAAGCGCTTGAGCACCATTCTGTGTTTCCTTTCCTTCGTGGTTTTATTCATCATATATATATATATATAACCAGCCATTTCGCGTAATGGCTGAAACTTTTAGTCATTTCGCGAAATGACTAAAATCTTCAGCCATTACGCAAGATGGCTGAAATTCCACCTTGGTCACTTCGTGAAATGGCTAAAATGGCTTTTGTCATGAATTCATAGAAATAACAAATATCACAATAAAATTGGAAACCTTTATTTAACTAACTAAATCTGCTAAAACATACATACATCCACAGGTCTGTTCAAATAAGTGAGAAACACTCTTCAAATACACATTTGAACACATTTGAATTTTCAATACAGAGGTTTTCAAATACTAACCGGGCCTTCAGTGTTATTCCGATGTCCGCCATTGAAGGCCCGGTTAAGTCAACTGTATGCCCTTGACAATTGGTTAGGTTAAGTCATGTTATTTTCGGTAAAACTAACGTAAATAACACAATTTAACCTAACAAATTGTCAAGGGCATACAGTTGACCTAACCGGGCAAATAATCTTATACGAAATGACCAGGTGGTTGAAGTTTTAGTTATTTCGCGAAATGACCAAGTGAAACAGCCATTTCGCGAAATGGCTGGTTACACACTTTGACTAATATATATATATATATATATATATATATATATATATAATTAACCCCTTTACTTCAGGAACTGATAAAGTATTTTTCTTTGTCCCTCCCACAGGCGTTTCGTTGCAATCTATCTTAAGATTATCCCTACTCACACTGTTAAGAACGTTAGAGTAGTGGTTTTTCCAAAGCTTTGCAATTTCATCCTCCCCCGACACCCGTTTGATTCTTAACAAGTTTCCAAAATTTGTTATTATCGTTATTTATGCGAGCTTCACAGGCTTTTGATGCTCGAATGGATTCTTCTTCCTGTTTACATCGCCTATGACCCCTACTTCTACACATATTCATGTATACTGGTCCTAATCTGGGTCTACCATGAATGCACTATATAATATATATATATATATATATATATATATATATATATATATATACAGTATATGAAATTATTTCACGAAAGTAACACGTGAAAAATAATTATGATGAATAAAACCACGAAGGAAAGAAAACACAGAATGGTGCTCAAGCGCTTTCGTGTTCCTGAGGATGTCATTAGACGAAAGCGCTTGAGCACCATTCTGTGTTTCCTTCGTGGTTTTATTCATCATATATATATATATATATATATAATATATATATATATATATATATATATATATATATATATACTGTAGTGTTCCATAAGTCTGGTTTCATAGGAAAATTTCTTTTAAATTCAATTTACAAAAGTAATACATTATAACTAGAACAAATGGGACCTTTTTTTTTTGTTGCAGGTAGAATATCACCCAATAGTTAATATGGAAGCGAGTTACGACTCGTGAGCTAAGCAGATAACAGGTGAGAGAAGTTATATTTTAGGGCCTCTTTGCTAGTGACCCGTTGCCCACGTTGGGCTTCCATCATGAAAAAGCAAACTATAGTATTTGTCATTTACTACTACTTATTCGGACTATAGTGGATTTAATTTTACCAGAAGAGTTCCATGCACGGTCTGTGTGTAACGTAAAAGTTTCTCAGGGGACCACTCTGAGTTTAACGTATATATAATTGGTTGTGTCGAGACTACTCTCTCTTGTGACTGTTGACCTTACCTTGGCGCTGATTTCAGGTACGAGAGTGAACCCATGAACGATGACTGGTTCCTCCGTGCGGCCGTTCCAGAAGTCCAACTCGACACAGCGACACCCCGCCAGTAAACACTGACGGTACATCTCCACCGACGACTTCCCCGTCAGTTGATGCCCTGACAACAGAATAATCGTTGTGTATCACGTAATTCCTGGTTTTTGGTTTATGAAATGAACTGAGTACAGAGAGAAAATGCGATCAGTTTGTGAGGACCAAAAAAGAACCTTTTCATTTTTGTGTACCTGGCGACAGATCCACTAGAATGGACGCGTCTTCCACTGATTAGAAGGACAAATGTAAGAAACACGATAAAAGAACGCTAAAAATAAGAAATCAAACAGACGTTATGACAAATGTTGGTGGGTTGCGGTAACTTTTGTTACTGTTTCTAAGAACTTCTGTATGTAAATGTTTCACATCATTTTAAGCAAATTTAATTCGTGATAATACGAGTTTCAATCATGGTACCTTCCCTTTCCAACCCAGTATCATGAATTAAAAACCCCCAAAGCTTCCCGTAAGCCAACACCGTTCCGACTAGTCACCGAAACGAGTTCATTCTCTCATTGAGCACTTCACCGCGTTTGTCGTCCCTTCCTGATCTCTCAACCCCTTCCTGATGGTGGTACCACGGTCTCGCCATTAAAGAGGGAAACCTCTAAAAGAGAAGCCCACAAACTTTTTGCTTCTTGCTGTGAGTGTTCTTCTTCCGAACGCACAGTACTTTTTCTTGGCAACAATAATACAGTGTTAGCTTTCGCACTAAAGAGTACGGTAAGTTTTGGGTACTGGTATACTGCGTATACCCGTAAGTCAATGAAACTTTGAGACCGGAACTGTCGAACGTGAAGAGTAAAACTCGTGTGGCAAGAGTGCCACAAGATCTTTTCGGAGGGAAATTCTTATCTAAACTACTTTGGGAAATCGAGAAAACTTGCTAACCAAGTAAGTATGCCCTTACTTCCTCCAACTAATCATACCCTTGTTATTCCCATTCAAGGGGACGTGTCCCCGTAAATTCTATTTTGATACAGGTCCCTAAACCCAAAATTATTCGGTTCTACCTACTCCTATACTGAACGAATGAAAGGACGCGGGTAAATGAGGGGTCCCGCGTCTTAAGGTACCTAAGCGCCACTACAGGCGAAAACGTGTTTTTGATGGATATCACTATTTTCACCCTTCCTCTATCGCGTGGTTTGGGTTATAATGACCTTACGACACTAGAAGTATGGTTGAAAACCTTATGAAGCGAACTACTTTTATCACCTCTATCGCATAATAAGAAAATAAAAAAATTAAAAAATATATATAAAATATAAAATATGAAAATCTATTCCAAAAACTCATCAACATCTTCATTAGCATACTTAAAACTCTAATTTAGCCAAAAATGAACGTTCTAGCTCAATTAATAACAGAGATACTATTGCCAGAATATTGCTCAACTTTGGAGACGATTTCTGACGAATTTTAATTTTGGCGCTTAGGTACCTTAAGACGCGGGACCCCTCATTAATCTCTCCTACGAATTAGCCTTAAAGGTAAATGGACATTACCTATGAGGTAGGTGTTGTGAGAAGAATTGACGAAGTAGTGACTAAGGGGTTGCTGCATGTCCTCGTACAGATCCAACTTCTCCAAAGATATCACAGTATTATCGTCGCTAAGCAAGTAATTCAGGAATCCTTCGGGACCCAAAATTCCTGAAAACAAAGTTTTAAATTTGCTCCCAAACTTTAATTACTTCACTTCGGGAATAAAGCCACAAGTTAATGAATTTATCAGAAGCGCACGAGCTTTCGACCCATTCCGCGTTCTTCATCATCAGTAATCACTCGCACTCGATGTGCGCTTTGGACTAAGTCGAAAGCGCGTGCTTCTAATAAATCAATTACTTAATGCGTTTTAACTCCATTACTCCGTTTTGTGGAACTCAGAATACTCCGTTCATACACTAAAAGGTGACTCAAACGAGTTATTTGAAACTAGATATAACAACATTTTCGAATCAATTGAGATGGCGCGTCGATCGGACAAATGAACGGTTGAAAGCGGAGGTCATCTATCGGTAAAAATATTAAAATTAATTATTTTTTATAAATCACTTTGTAACGCGGTGTGAGCGTGTAGTTACGCTTCTAGAACTTTTCAGGCGTAACTACTCGCTCCTTCAACGCGTTACAAAGTGATCTATAAATGCCTAGATCACTCGCGGAAAAAACAACAATACTTTTAATATTTTTGCGGATAGATCACTTTGGTTTTTAATCGTACAATTTTAAGATGACTCCAACGTGGAAATAATGAAGTCTTTCTGACCTTTTGCGCTATATTGAGAATTGAGTTCAAACTGGGAAATGAGCTCCAGCGCCCTCGAGTTATCCGCGTACGGGTACAAGATCTCGTTGAGTCTGGGATCCCTCTGGTGATCATTTAGGAATGCCACAATCTGACCCGACGTCATAGGTTGTAGGCGTCGGTTCGAATCCTGACTGAATGGCTGGTGGGTCCTTTTCATTAGAAAATAAAATTAAGTAAGTAAGTTTCATCATACATCTGGCAAGCGCATTACTTCAAAATTAATCGCTAAAATCCCTACTTCTTATCCTAAATTTAAAAACTAAACCAGATTATTGTAGGATATTTTCCAAGAAAAAACTATAAAATGCAAGACAGAAAACATTAACTAATCTCGACTACTTTCACGTGACAAAGCTAACAAAAACTCACAATTCGCAAAAGACTCTCTCAACTTCAACTCGAGTGGTTAGTGCGCTGTAGAAATCGAGAAACTTTTCCCACGAAAAGTCTTCTGCAACGATACTGTCCGTCTGAAAAAAAAAAAAAATTATATATATATACATATACACACATATATATATATATCAACGTAAAGAACGACGCTTGTTAGAAGAACATTCCGCGCAAGATGAGGAGCGAGAACGAACAAATGAAAAAATGAGGTAACCACCCGGGAATCGAACCCGGGATCTTCCGATTGCCGGTCAGATATGATAACCATTACACCATGGGCCTCACTCGATCAGAAGTCGTAATTCTCCTACATACGCGCAGAAACCAATGCCCCGAGGGGGGCACCCCCCCCGCATGCCGCACATGGTGTAATGGTTATCATATCTGACCGGCAATCGGAAGATCCCGGGTTCGATTCCCGGGTGGTTACCTCATTTTTTCCATTTGTTCGTTCTCCCTCCTCATCTTGCGAGGAATGTTCTTCTAACAAGCCTCGTTCTTTACGAGAGACCCGTTGCCCACGTCGGGCTAAAATCATGAAAAAGAAAAAACTATGGTATTTGTCATTTACCATTACTTATTCGGACTATAGTGGATTTAATTTTCCCAGAAGAGTTCCTTGTTCCATGCACGGTTTGTGTTTAACATATAATGTTCTCAGGGAACCATTCTGAGTTTGTGTATACTAAACGGACGTGTTTCGTGCCTTGAAAAGTGGACGCTCAATGTCCCGGTTGAGGTTTAAGTTTTGTTTTTTTTTGGCTAAAAATACAATAGTTACCCCCTTTTTCTTTGATTTATTCAACACGACGTGAATGCAACGAGTCTTTTACTTATATAGAGGTTCTGAATGTAGGGATCTAGGCTTGCTTTAAACCCTAGATCCATGTCCCAAAGCTGGATCCTGTCTGCTTTGCAGATAGCTGGTGAGGGAAGCTATATTTATGGGATCTCTTTGCGAGAGACCCGTTGCCCACGTCGGGCTAAAATCATGAAAAGAAAAAACTATGGTATTTGTCATTTACCATTACTTATTCGGACTATAGTGGATTTAATTTTCCCAGAAGAGTTCCTTGTTCCATGCACGGTTTGTGTTTAACATATAATGTTCTCAGGGAACCATTCTGAGTTTGTGTATATATATATATATATATATATATATATATATATATATACGAAACACTTAAACGTAGTTAAATCCTTTGAGAGGAAAAGCAGATGGCAATAACCAGAGCAAATAACACCTTCAGACATGATTAAAGCAAAGATTTTACGACAGAAGCATCGCACCTCTGTTGCTAAGTAACCAAAAGACATCGGGGAACTGTTTAATCTCTAATTGCCTTATAAGATATGTAATATTAAAAAAAAACTAATATTGATGAATTCTATGCATTCTCATGGCGTGTTGTTAGCGACTGCTGCCTGTTTCCCATATTATATAATATAATATAATATATATATATATATATATATACACACACAGAGCTGTGCGCGCTAACTGATATATATAGCGCCGCTAACGGTAATTTTGGCGCTAATTTTTATGAAATGTATAGCTAAGTACTATTTTTTAATAAAAATAATGCATTTGTATATATTTATGTGTTCGCTGTTTGTTATTATCTTTTATAGTGTCAAATGGGAACAAAATTATATCTCTAAAATGATTATTGGGTATTCAAGAAAATTGCGTAATTTGATATTTATGATTAAACTTATTTATTGGAAAGACATTGTCCTCCTTTACATACTCAGTTCAGCAAACTGTTTATTATTATACATTCTGCGTTCAGCATTATGCGCAAAAAGCAACGTTATATATATAGAGAATACCATTCTAAGACTATTTATTTTAATTTATATTAGCGCTTAGCGGTTAGCGCCTAACATTGCCTAAAAATGTAGCGGCGCTGTTTCGCTAACTATTTTGACGCTAATGGATGCGCTAATAATTAACTAGCATCGCTAATTAGCGCCGCTAGGCACGGCTCTGCGTGTGTGTGTGTATATATATATATATATATATATATATATATATCGGATGAATTTTTAAACATGACACTTTAAAAGGTTTGTAATTTTTTTTATTAACTGAAATAAAAGGATAAAAATTGTATTGCACTTTCTCTACGCCGCATGCTCCATGTGATGTCCTCTCACCTCATTAACTCTTTGCACGCGAACAACAAAAATTTTGCAGTACTTTGAACGGCGTGAGTACCCGTTAAAATCGGAGATATTTCCCATTCAATTCCTACTTTCAATTGTTGTTGCGTAGCTTCTGTTAAAACTTTCTTATCTTTTAAATAAACGCACGTACGGGGACTTATATCCGGTGATGTTGGTAGCCAAGATATTATTCCTTTATCATAACCCGTAGAAAATCCGCTAGAAAAGACCCTTCCGTCGAAAGCATCGTGTAAGTAACTTGAACGGAGAGAACATCGGATAGACCAGGGCTTCTCAAACTTTTTTCACTTGCGACCCCTTTGGATCAGACAAATTTTTTCGCGACCCTTCACTCAATGTCATAAAAGCAATAGGTACTAACACTGTATATTTATGAAAAAAATAATATTTTCAAATGTTTCTGCGACCCCCAATAATATTTACGCGACCCCTAGTTTGAGAAGCGTGGGGATAGAACATGTTTTGCGCAAAGAAACCTAATTTCAAATTCGTACAGAAGATATAACAAAAAATTTCGTCCTTTTTGATTTCAGTTCATAAAACAAAAACAAACATTTTAAAGTGTTCAAAAAATATATAAATTAGGAAGTTCTAGTATCCAAACGTTTCGGAAGTTAAATTTCCATCTTCAGTGGATAAAACGAGAGAGAAAAAAAAATGGCGGTCGACTATATATATATATATATATATAAACAGGGTGTTCCATAAGTCCGGTCTCGTTGGAAAATTTATTTTAAATTAAATTTACGAAAGTAATAAATTAGAACTAAAACAAATGTTCAAATTGATGTTTTGTTTTGGGACAGTTTTTTTGTTGCACTCCTCAGGAGTGTAACTCGCTTCCATATTAGTTATTGCCCGTTATTCTACCTGCAACACAAAAAAAAAAGTCCCAAAATAAGACACCAATTTGAACATTTATTTTAGTTCTAATGTATTATTTTTGTAAATTTAATTTAAAATAAATTTTCCTACGAGACCAGACTTATGAGACACCCCGTAGTTAGGTAAGTACAGCAATATGAAACTTACAACTCTGAAAACAAATAAAGAGTGGAATTACAATGCTAAATTTCACAATTTTAAACTGAAATTAAAATTAATGTTCGCATATATCAAATTAAAATACAGAAACCGCAACAAATGTAAAAGGTATTAACTTACTACATTTAATTTAGGATAATTTAACTTTGGCTCTCTCTCTCATGTATATTAAACACTAACAGTGTAAAAATAAGATAAAACGGGTAAAAACCCCAAACATTGAAAGAGATAAAAACAATAGAAATTGCGAAACTTTTCGAGAGAACTTGTTCTCTTCATTCAGGCGGCAAGACTAAAACTGACAGTGAGTCAAAATTTTAAAAATAAAGGATAAGAACGTCATGCTTCAGGCAGTTCAAACTGGCGTAAAATGTTCCGAAAAGCCCAAAAGTTGGTCATAAGATCGAGTGAAAAAGTTCCGTGTTTTATATTAAAATTGTCGCCATTTTATATAATAAATTATTCAACAAGTTTTTTTTTATCATTATTATTAATGTTTAAAAATAACTCAGCAGTATTAATATCGATGTTACGTTCGCTAATTAAACGATGTCTGTCCAGGGCCGAATTCTCGTCAGCCGTATTTAAACTACAATATATTTATGTTGATCCAGGCGTCTCTTGAAATCAATAGTTTCGCCCATATATCTCTTGGAACAGCCTCTACATGGAATCTTATACACTCCACCATTAAAAGAACGGTTAGATTTTTTTTTTGTTTTTTTGTTAAAAAGACGAGTGGAAGTAGAGATCTGTGATACCAGATTAAGCTGATGAAGACCGACATCCCGCAGTGGCTGCACATTAAAAGGTACCACCAGAACACCTCAAAAAGTCTTATTCTTGGCAGTTCGCGAGGTTTGGTCAATAAAAATGGGAGGATATCCCAATTTTAAAAAGGAATTTTTGATATACTAAAATTCGGAGTCAAGATAAGAGGGGTTACATATCCTAAGGGCTCGCGAAAACATCACCTACAGTTTGCGCTTCTTCCTTAAGGCAACACGAATTTACCCGTATCAATCATAGTCGTACTACCTTAGGTTGCTCTACACAAACTGGACCAAAAACCGCGAGTATCCACAATCGCAAACCGTCCGTATAAAGGCCTGTATTTAGTTTAGAATAATATTTTTATATATCTGTACACTCAACATAAAAAAAACACTATCTGTAAACTGAAACGGAATAAAATTTAAAGAAAACAAACGTCTGAAGGTGAAATAACCTCCCAAAAAATCAAACCCAGAATAAAATTCGGGAACCTTTAATACGTAACCTCTTTTCCTTATTTTGCACTTATGATTTCAATATTTCTCCCTTGTAGGCCTACCTCTCTATAATCCAATTTAGCTTTCCCGTTCTTATTTATTGCAACTACAGGGTGATCGAAAAGTCTCTCCGCAGTAGTAATAAGATATTTACTTTATTGAAATTTTACATAAGGAGATATGAGAATTCTATAAATGTAATGACGTATCATTGTTACCTGTTTAGAGTAAGTAACGTAGCAAGACTTAGTTTAGAGTACCGTAAGTAACGTAGCAAGACTTAGTTTAGAGTAAGTAACGTAGCAAGACTTAGTTTAGAGTAAGTAACGTAGCAAGACTTAGTTTAGAGTAAGTAACGTAGCAAGACTTAGTTTAGAGTAAGTAACGTAGCAAGACTTAGTTTAGAGTAAGTAACGTAGCAAGACTTAGTTTAAAGTAACGTAGCAAGACTTAGTTTAGAGTGAGTAACGTAGCAAGACTTAGTTTAGAGTGAGTAACGTAGCAAGACTTAGTTTAGAGTGAGTAACGTAGCAAGACTTAGTTTAGAGTGAGTAACGTAGCAAGACTTAGTTTAGAGTGAGTAACGTAGCAAGACTTAGTTTAGAGTGAGTAACGTAGCAAGACTTAGTTTAGAGTGAGTAACGTAGCAAGACTTAGTTTAGAGTGAGTAACGTAGCAAGACTTAGTTTAGAGTGAGTAACGTAGCAAGACTTAGTTTAGAGTGAGTAACGTAGCAAGACTTAGTTTAGAGTGAGTAACGTAGCAAGACTTAGTTTAGAGTGAGTAACGTAGCAAGACTTAGTTTAGAGTAAGTAACGTAGCAAGACTTAGTTTAGAGTAAGTAACGTAGCAAGACTTAGTTTAGAGTAAGTAACGTAGCAAGACTTAGTTTAGAGTAAGTAACGTAGCAAGACTTAGTTTAGAGTAAGTAACGTAGCAAGACTTAGCTTAGACTAGCCTAGACATCGCCAATATTTTGTTAAAGATTTCACGATATCGTACAATTTTCATTAAAATATCTAACTTCAATAAAGTAAATATCTTATTACTACTGCGGAGACACTTTTCGATCACCCAATATTATGGAGTTTTCCCTACCACTATTCGTCTTATCATCATCATTATTATCTTTATCAGTATTGTTTTTATTATTATTATTACTGACATTAATATAGTTATTATTCTTTTATTATTAATTCCAGATAGAATACCGTTCTTATCCTCACTCAAGTTCGAGCGACGAATAAGCGTCACGCGGACAAAAAATCTTACTCGACCGAACAACAAAACTTTTTTTTGTAGTGAATGAATTTGTTCCACGTTTACATTAAACTATTCGCGACGATGTTCTCTATCTGTTGATGTGAAGTGCGTGTGGTGTAGTTTCTTCTGGAAAAAAAAAGGTTATAGCCTTCAGAAGAGCCGTCCGCGAAGTACTTACTAGTCGGGGTCAAAAAAATTTGTCCACGCACGTTTACAACTGTTGTAAAAATTTAAGAAGTACCCTAAAATAGCAAATTCAGAGGCACAGTTAATATTACTAAAGTGAACCGTTTTCCCTCGTTCGTGTGACATTTATTTACTCATCCATGTATGAACCTCGTCAAATGAGAGGAATAACAATTACAAAACAACTTTCTAAATCATCCAAGCACAGTACTGTTTGGATGATTTAGAAAGTTGTTTTGTAATTTAGAAAGTTGTTTTGTAATTTAGAAAGTTGTTTTGTAATTTAGAAAGTTGTTTTGTAATCGTTATTCCTTTCGTTTGACGAGGTTCATACATGGATGAGTAAATAAATGTCACACGAACGAGGGAAGACGGTTCACTTCAGTAATATTAACTGCGCCTCTGAATTTATTATTTTAAGGTACTTCTTAATCTTTTATAACAATTATCAACTCCAACCGAGTCACTGAAGTGGTGGCACACACACACACACACACACACACACACAGTAAGGGGCAAAGGGAAGTCAGTTACGTAAATTAACTATAGAGGACTTCACTTAATCCTAGAAGGCCAGTGTGGAACTGCACAGCGACTAGTGTTGGGTTTACGCAGGGGTTTATTTTAACGGTCGTCCGGGTTGTCCGAGACTACTAAATATTCTAAAGTAAGCATTCCTAAATTAACCCCTGTTAGTAGCCTCAGACGACCGGACAACTGCGGGACAACTGTTAAAATAAACCCCTGTTTACGTAACCCCATAATGAAAATTAAGTTAATATTTGGCTGGACACAGGGGCTAACGAGAAATGAGAGGTTGGGTTTCACTAGCACTATTTTTCATGCTCTTTACGATGGTACTAATCATTTTTTGTGGAAATGCAAGATTATAGAAAAAATTACAAGTTATATTTCCTGTTTTGGCTATAATGTACTTTTTTTCATAAAATATTTTTCCTAATTGGGCTATTTTTTTCGCTACTCTGCGACTTAATTAGTTGGTTGGTTTCTGTTCTGTCTATTTTTTTTTTCTAATTGGATTCAGTTTGGTCGTGTTTGTGATAGAATTATGACGTGCTGCTCGTGTGGTTTCTGACTTTGAGAACTTGATTCGTCATGTGCCCTAGATGAAGAGAAAGCATTGGATGTTTTTATCAATTATGGCGTTATTTTCTCATCCTTAACTTGCCCGAAATGTGACAGTGAGTGCCTAGTACGAAAAAAATCAGAAGATATTTAGGTGAAATAACGAAAGCGAAAATGACATGGCCTGAAGTTGAAATAAAAAATACATTTTTCTAGTGTATTTTGGTGTGCTCTGTGGTTAGTTTAGGTTAGGTTGATTAGGTTAGTTAATTTAGTTAGGTTAGCTAGTTTTTTATCAGAATTACATTTTCCTGGTGTAGTTTTCTCTTTGTTGGAATTTGACACACATTTCTTGTGCAAATGAGTAGAAACACTCCGTATTTTGGAATGGAAAAAAAATAGTTTCTATTCATTTGCACAAGAAATGGGTATCAGATTCGAACAAAGCAGAGAAAACTACAGTAGAAAAATGTAATTTTGATAAAAAATGTAGCCCCTGTGTCCAGCCAAATATTTACCGAAAATTATATTTATAAGTTGGATTAAACAATTTATTGAGAAAAAAAAATTATTTATATACAGGGTGAGGCAGAAGTAACCGGGCAGTCAATAAGCACTTATTCCAAAGTAAATGTTTATTGAAATTTAGTCACAAATTAAGAAATTAGAATGTACATGATACTAGAACAATATAAAGCATGATTAGAGCAAGTGTTCGAAATGCTGACCACGTTCTTGAATGCATTTAGAAAATCTGTCTACCACAGAATAGCACACACTTCGACACAAATCTTCGCTGATTTCTGCGCAAGAATTCACAATTCTCGTAGTGAGCTGCTGAATGGTCCTTGGTTTTTCAGCATAGACTGAATTCTTCAGCACACCCCAAAGAAAAAAGTCTGGAGGTGTAAGGTCAGGAGATCGAGGAGGATAATCTATGGGACCACGGCGTCCAACCCATCTCTGAGGGAAGTGCTCATCGAGCCAATCGCGCGCAGCGTGGCTGTAATCGGGTGGTGTTCCGTCTTGTTGGAACCACATCTCACGAATGTGTGGCCAGGTTGCCACTTTTGGAAGGAAATTATTGTTGAGCATCGCCAAGAAGGGCAGAGTGCTAAAACCTGGCCAGATTTGTATGCTCCTCTTACAAGTTTTATTTTTATTTTTCAATTTATTATTTTTTTTAATTAAATATAACATTGGTTGGAAACAATTCATTTGATCTTGTGTTGGATTCGGGCAAAGTGCCAAAATCGGTAGTTTTTCCTTACAAATTTGTATGCTCCTCCCACAATCCTTTAATTTTTTTTCTCCGTTTATTGTATGTATGTATAAATATATATATATAATTTTTTTTGTAACCTATATATAGGCTGTAACTCTTTATGTACTTCAGTGTTCCTGAGGATGTCATTAGACGAAAGCGCTTGAGCACCATTCTGTGCTTTCTTTCCTTCGTGGTTTTATTCATTATCAATATATATATATATATATATATATATATATATATATATATATATATATATATATATGAACAGAAGGACCATCTGTAAGCTCCGTTTCCCTAAGGAGAAATCAATAGCTTATATATATATATATAATATATATATATATCTTTTGGATTTTGCTGCTATCTGAACTAATGAAGATTTGCTTATGGTTATGTACAGTATATTCAATTTGGACACCCTATATATATATTTGGCTTGTATATGGATGCAATTAAAATGTAAATGTGAATACGAATTGGAATTTCACACCTGTTTTGTTTGTGTATTGAAAGACGTACAAAATCCTTCGCTTCAAATTTAATTGAGGTTTCAGCCAGCACAGATGCTCCCACCTCTTTTGTATCTTTCTTCCTGCGCGCGCGTGCACACACACACACACACGTGTGTGTGTGTGTGTGTGTGTGTGTATCTTCATATAAAGGAGGTACCGACTTTTTTTTTTAAATCTATATATCTAATAAACTTATTAACCTAACCTAACCTAATTTAATTTCAACCTAACCTAAATTTGTGCCATCGAACCGAGAAAGATGTGATAAATGTTCCGAACATAAGTGAGGACTCGAACGGTGTTTTCTGATGTCATTAAATAGTGAGGTACTCACTAATTTAAGCCTAGCCTAACCTGACCTAACCTAGTGTAACCTAGCCTAACCTGACCTAACCTAGTGTAACCTAGCCTAATCAGGGCGATACATTTATTCCGATAGTAGATATGCTTCTAGATTATCTTACATTCCTTTTAATGTTCCGAGGTATTAAAAGTGTTACCTCACAAAAAAATTACCTCACTACATCTATGAATTATCGTACTCTACCTCACTTATGCCCAGTTGTCTATTATGTGAGCGCGCATACACACACGTATGTGTTCTGCACATGGGCCTCGGTGGTATAGTGGTTAGTATCGCTGACTACGCACCCATCGGTCCCGGGATCGAGACCCAGTGACGGCAGGCGTCACGCAGCAAAACCCAGCTGTTCATCCTTCCACACAAAAACTGGTTGGTAGATAAATGGGTACGCTGGGCTGCTGGTGGGGCGTGGAGTGGAGTGCCAAGCTTGACATTCATCAGAATGAACAATTCGGCCGGAAGCAAAACGAAGGTTATATATATATATAAGTAACTTTGTGACGGAATGGAATTTCTCTTATGAAAATTATTACAAAAACAGATCCCAAGTACAGTGTTTTCAGCAACCGTACCGTTTCGAAAACTTAAAATTTCATCATCAGTGACTAAAAATCAATTTAAAATCCAAAATTACCCCTTTAAGGACTGAAGATGCCAATTGGTAACGTTTCAAATACACGCATTCATAACTTAACACTACAAAAAATTCAGGGCTTAAGCCTTAAAGGGTTAACTAAATTCAGAGCTGGGCACTTGCGGCATATTGCGGTACTGCTGCACTACCAAACCGGTACCAAACCGGTACGCGGAAATTTGAATGCGGTAGCGGTACTGCGGTACTTTCAGCGATCCTTTGCGGTACTGCGTTATGGGGGCCCGGGGTGGTAGTGCGGTGGTACCGCAAGTACCGCAGTACCGCAAAATATGCCGCAAATGCCCAGCTCTGACTAGGGATGCTGGTAAAAACTTGAAATCTGACTGATGAAGTGTGTGTGTGTGTGTGTGTGTGTGTGTGTAAGTAATTTAGGTCGTTTGTTATATGATAAATTTGTGCGGACTGATTTTCCCAACATGTTCCTAAAGGAGTGTTTTTTTTATACACATCCAGTTATTTTACCAAAACGCGAGGTGTCCCCCAATGTTTTGTTACCCTTATGGTTTTTTCTCATTAGTCGTGAAGGAAAAAGTTGCAAAATAGAGATATCTGGCAACAGAGGAGCTGAAACAAGCAGTGAATGATGCGTTTCGCCAAATCACTTCATCCACGTTGAGAAAGATGTCACACAACACGATGACGGATTATTCTCCGCAATGAAAATGACGGTGCTCACACCGATCCTTTGAGCACGTACAGTAAATGTGTAAATATTTTAAACCGTACATTTCTATACAATGGCAACACTTAAACTAATGCGCGACAGACGATCTGAGATGGTTTGGGATAGCATCTTTGAACTCGTAAACACTTAGTGGCTCAAAGTGGTTTGAAAATAATAGGAAAATTTGTGGAAGAATTCTTGAAGGGGTTTTGACCAAGTTATTTTTTACCAAAAAATTCTATTGTCCACGAAACGAATCGAAAAATATATATTTTTAATTGGTTAATAACAAACTAATTTTATTATAATAATATATTTAACGTAAAACAATTGATAAACCAATTAAAGGGAATTCCTTACATTAACCAACATTTTACGAATGGGACGTAAGTCACGTAACTGATACACACCCACGACGGTCTTTAATTAATAAACTAAACATTCAATTCAATTATCTTTATAAGCAATATCGACATAAAAAAATGAGTTCGTTTTTATGATCAGTTTCAGAAGTAATTTTAGGATGTTTAGAATTAAGCGACTGACACTGGAACAAGGTCTTGTCTGAAATACTAAGTACGCAACGTTTGGGTAATAGAAGTTTGAATTAATGATTCGCCATTCATTAACAAACCATTAAACTTCACTATAATTTAAGAAAGCGCTGGCTACAATGGGGTCTGAGGAAACCCCATGGACACCCCCCTATCGCTTCGTAAAATGTATTATTAAGCAAAAATATGCTATCCTCAATGCGTTGTTTTAACAAAGTTTACACGAGCCCGAAATAGTACCAGAGGTCTTTTCCTCACGTGTAACTCATTTCCACATTAGCCATTGCCCGTTATTCTACCAAAAAAAAGGTCCCAAAACGAGACATCAACTCGAACATATATTTTAGTTCTAATGTATTATTTTGGTAAATTTAATTTAAAATAAATTTCCCTACGAGACCGGACTTACGGGACACCCTGTATATTAAAAATAACCACGTCGAAACTGGCCATAACGCGTGAATTAACTTTCAATGAAGTAATTTGTCTAACGAAAGAAAAACAAAAAATCCTTAATGATAATTTTATAAGCAATAAAAAGAACACAAAAGAGACCAAATATAAGAATTTTGATCAATTGTACAACTACACAAATGCGCCAATTACAGATAAGTCTTAAAGGAACATTACCTTTTTGGGTTTTTTGGTAAATCATTCATTGGTCTTGAGTGGTGGTAAATCGACACAAATAAGTGGTTGCGAGTTGGATCAATCATTAATCCTATCCTAAGACTTTAACTCTCGTAACTCCCCCCCCCCTCCCCCCCCCAGCGAGAAATGTGACATTTAGTAAACTGAATAAACGTCTTATTGACGATTTATCAACATTTATTCCACTTACTAAATGTCCCATTTCTTACTGGGACTGTTCTTTTTGTATCCCATAGTGTGGGATATTACCGGAAAAAAGGCTTTAATTTTATAAAATTTGGTGACATCACCAATAAAAGGTTTAGTTAATGTTTTTTATTTAAAAAGCATCAATCACCGTTTCCATGTCGACAAAGCAAAACACCGAGGTCGGGGGTTCAATCCCCGATAGTGCTAATTATAATAATAATGCGGAAATTAGCGCAATGGACTGCATTTTTCTGGCCTGAGCGCTGTACCAATTTCTGGCCCTTTTAACTCATTATCTTGAACGTAATTTCTTTAATTTGGTTTAGTTATTAACAAAAAAAAAAAGTCCAAAAGCTTTTTATTCTTTTTTATCACAATTTGACCAAAAAAATTAAAAAAAATTAATGACAAAGAATTTATTATGAATTTAAAATTTTATTTTTTATTAAAAAAAGTTACAAAAATTTTAAAAAAACTTTAAAAAAACCTGAAATAGAATTTGAGGAATTGAATACCGAAAAGAAATGATGAAAATAAGTACCGTTAGGTTACATATTTTTATTAAAGACGTCACATTAACCAAATAGTTAAAGTTAAAATGCTAAAACAAACGTTCTTTTTATGTCGCAAATTAAAGGGATTAACTTAGTTTTTTTCAGTCAATGATTACAGAAGATTGACAAAAGTAAATAGACACCTTGATTTCCCTCCCCCCCCCATACTTATTGATTTGATAATTAAAGTTAATAAATAATATCGTATTTATTGAATGAATATATTTATAATGGTGTTACTTCCCCCTTTTCGTTATGTAAAGGTGACACACGTTCTGGCATTCCAGTGATGTACTTTGACATTTGTTCTTGGGGACAATCATCATGATATATATCCTAAAAATGATACGAAGCCGTTTTGGCATATTTTCTGATATTGGAGGAATTCATTTCGATATGATATCTCTAATCATGACTTGACGACTGGATTCAATCTTGGCAAGGTCAAAACAATTTCAGAAACCTTTTGACCAACCATCAATTGAATTTTATATAAAATTTTTGGTGACAATTAATACATACGAAGTATTTTTTCTTTTTCTTTTTTGTATTACTATTCGTGGTCCCAAAATGAGAATTCTCAAAGTAGTAATTCTGAATTTCGAAAAAGTTTCCTGAATTTCGAAAGGATTAACCCACTGGTAGAATTTCCTACCCACAAAATTGTTTGTCATTATTGCATCACTTTTTCTTGTATTCACGTGATCTTCGGTACGCGTCATATCAAAGTGATGTAATAATGACAAACAATTTTTGCGGTAGGAAATTCTACCAATGACCACTAATGGGTTAATATAAGGTTGTGACGCAGTTACCGACCGCAAAATTAACTTAAAGCTAGAACTCCTGAATTTGGAATGGATCTATGTATGAATTACCTACTCTGAGATTCCAACTTTCGGATTTCTCATCCTCGGAAGAGGACTGAAATGGGAATCGCCGTTAGTAGGGAGGGGGAGGGGTAAAACCTAATTTATCTTTTCTAATTAATATTAATTCTCACTGAAAAGTTCTTGATTCTGAAAACTGATATTCAATTTCGGATGAACTGTTCCCGATCGAACATATTTTGGCACTATTCTGCCCGCGAGGCTCAACTTAATGCCACGTATGAACATGATCACTGGTGCCATTCGCGGTCGAAACGAATCTGGTTACTTGGACAACGCGAATGTTCCGCATTTTGGCTCTTTATTTTTGGTGAATCCGAGTGTCGGTTATTGTTTTGTTTTAGGGACACCCTGTTATTAATATAATTCTTTCCTCGTTATTAAGTTAGGAATTATATTCGGTCTTATATTAATAATAATGAGAAAAATGATGGGTTTTAAGAATGATTTTTGTACGGGATGGATTGGAATATTTTTTTAATTCGATTGGAAATGACAGATTTATAATTAAGTTAAATTAAAAAATGTTAAATTGAATCAAACACAAATGAAATAATGAAAACACTCGAGTTAAAAGTGGAAGGAATAATATTAACACTCGTTACTCGAATAAGATAAGTGAAGTAAACCGAAAATGTCGTTTAAGGGTCGATAATACACTCCACTTCAAGTACAAAAATATTCATAAATAAATAAATAGTCAATAATAATAAGGGGCTCGTATTCGCACGTATTCGTGTGGCGCTTCAAATGTTTGTCGTCACGAACACGATTAATTCTCACCTTTATCACGGACTCGCAATTCTGTTTATTATTCACGTAAATAATTATTGAAAGAAAAAAAGGATTATTTTAATGTAACGAGTAATTGTAGTGGGTTTTAAATCCTAAATAATTATTCTTGTTTTTTGCTTCAGAATGAGTGACGCTTTCCACGATTCTAAAATAAGTAGTTTGTGTTTGATCAGTTATTATTTTCTATTTGACAGGACGAAAGTACGCTTTTCCAAATTCAAGATTGGTATAGAAAGTATTCAGCCTCGAAACACGTGCCATACACTCCTAAAAATTTTAGGTTGCCCACCAGTTACACATTTTACCGTAACTTTTATGTAACAATTAAATCAATATGTTACAATGACGTAACTTCTTCAGCTTTAACAAAAAATAAGACTTTTCCCCAATTTCGTTCGATAACTTTTTTGTTAAAAAAAAACTAAGACCATTATACGTTATTTCGTTCCATAATAACAATTGCGTAACTTTCTGTCGTCTTTAATTCGTCTTAATTGCGTAACTTAGGCGTAACATTTTTAACTTAATGAAAACTACATGGATTCTTCCAGATAAAATAACCTATAAAATCCCATAACTTGCAGTATGCATAATATGGGTAGTACAACCTATCATGAAACCCAGATTCTAACAAGAACTATGTTGGGACGACATCACTCTCCCCTCCCCTATTTTGTGACTTTGATCTTTGGAACAAGAACCTAAGTCTCGTTCGCGACACATCGTCTTGAAATGAGCCATATGTGTCGGGAGTTTTATCAGTTTATGTTGAGTAGTTAAAAAATTATGGCGTCTACCTCCATTTAACGTTTGAACTCTGTTTGTGACCTTGACCTTTACCGCGGGGACCTCGAGTCTCGCGCACGTATTGTTTTATAATGATCCATAAATGCGTGATTTCATCAATTTATGTAGAGCGGACCTTCATTTGACCTTTCACCTCTATCTGTGACCTTAACCTTTGATACAGGGACTTCAGTCGTGTGATGATTCATAGGTGTGTGAAATTTCCCGCGTTTCAAAAGTTATTGCCCAGACACGAAAGTGTGACGAACAGACGGACGAACGAACGGACGGACAACTGCAATCCAATGCGGCCCTTCCAAATTTTTGGTTGGAGACATAATTAAAATAAACTAACTGTAAATACATTTTCATGCTTAAGTTTTGTAATTAAATGTAATTATAAACACGCGTTAGTTAGCCCTTGGCCCCTTATTGCATAAAAAAAAAAGGTGCCCGAAGACAAAAATAATGAAGATGCTTAAAAGGATGCGAAAAGAATTTTTCAATATCTATTACGCGGGATAATTTTTTATAAAGAGTCTACAGGGTGTCCCATAGGCCCCTTTACCCCCGAATCTCTTCCTACTAGAACAGGGTGAAGGTAAAGGGGGTAAAGGGACTTATGAGACACCACGTACATTAAAATTTTAATTTTCAATATATGCTGGAAATAATTTCTGAAAAAAGGCTCTGTCTGCTCATGCGCGCTGGTCTCGTTTATGTCGGGTCACAGTTTACTGTAGATGAGGAGTTGCGCGTAAGATTACTCTTTAAGAATTAATTTAAACCATGGTTGATTATGGCCTGCATTATAAATACATCTTGGAATTTGTTTTCTAACAAATTTGAGTGTGAATTAATATACCTAAACTGGCTGAACATATTCGCTGTTCCTTCACTTAAATTAGGAAATATGCAATGTATATTTTATGATATTTTTCAAGGTTTTCTTCATAAAATATATTTCTCGTTTCAGAAGTAAAGTTCTGAATTGCAATAATTTATTTTTAATTTACCTCCAGTCATACGCAGGGCCGCCAAGAGGGCGGGGAAGCTGAGATAAATCCCAGGGGCCCGGAAAGAGGGGGGATAAAATCTAAAAATATTAATAAAGCAATTGGTTAAATAACGGAGAGGAAATATAATTAATGAACATACATTTTATAGAGATTATCATAGTCAAACTGAAACGGATAAAATATTATCCGCGGTCCACCAATGCCCAAGACCGACTGACAGATCTGGGAACCATTGTAATTGAAAGCCAGTTAGGCAGTACTTTAAATTTCATCAGAATCATTTACCACTTTGCTAGAGAGAAAGCAAAGAAAGTACGCTTCTAATTATGAAAATCTTGCAGTAAACAATTGTCTTGCCTGCATGGACTGGTACTGCATTCGTAAATTGTACGATGATAGATTTAATATAATTGATTCGACAAATAAAATGGTCATTTTCTTTTGACTTCTTTATTCATACTGTACGTTTTGAATAGTGACTTGGACATATAATCAGTTTGCTCGTTATGTACACGAAAAACGTTCATAATAAAATACTGAGTAAATAAGGGGGCCCATATACCAATCCTTCCCCGGGGCCCGGGGCAGCTCTCGGCGGCCCTGGTCATATGTAGGTCATGATGGAACAGTATATTTACCTTGTTGAACTTCTATATAAAACTCTCCCGAAGTAAGTCGCGGAGAAAATATAGGTAGCTTTGAAGGTGTTTATAAACTGGGGATAAAAATGTGTTTAGGCGTACTTTTTAATTTGCATCGTACAGCAGGATCTCGTCCTTGCGCTCAGTGAAGGTACTGCTGTCCAGCAGGTTATTGCAGTTGGCACACTTGATCCACATCTTGTGATAGGGTTTTCCTAACACTATCTTTTCTTCGGCGAAGTAAACCATTTTCTGGCACTCGGGGCACCGTCTTGGCATCTTTGCTCGGTCGTGATAATACGACCCGAAAAGAAAATTGCGAAGGAATTGAACCTCAACAAAACTTGAACGCGCCTAATCGAGGACTCGGTTACCTTGGTTTTGCTTCCGCCCGAATTGTTCATTCTAACCAAGGTTAAGCTTGTCATTCCACCTTAGACCTACAGTTTAACGTGGAATCCGAACCACGTCCCACCAGCGGCCCAGCGTCTAACCACTAGGCTAGGTTTTTATTATATCTTTATTTATTTTCAAGTATTATGCCGTGTATGATTATTAAATTTCTTATTTATCGCTTTGTATCTTTCGGGTTTCCTTCGAAAATACCATTTAAGTCCGCTCGCCCTTGGCCCCTCCTTCCTCCATAAAAAAAAATTTGTTACGTAAAAGTTACGGACAGAAAATACGGCAATGTTACGGTTACCACAGTTACGTAAGTAAGAATTTACTAACAAAAAAAAAATTTTTACGTCAAAGTTACTGACAGAAAATACGGCGATGTTACGGTTACCACAGTTACGTAAGTAAGAATGTACTGACAAAAATTACAAAATTGTTATGGAGGAGTTACGCGAAATGAAATGACCTGACCTATACAATAAAATCTAACTGGCATTTAATAATAGTTCAGCTTAAATTCCACCGTATTTTATATAATTGTAATACGTTTGATTTAATTTCAGTCTGGTCCATTTTTCTTTCTTCTACTTCTTATTTCAATCTCAATTTTGGAATTCGACTGTGTTCCATTCGAACTACTTCGACGTCCCCCCCCCCCCCCATTAAATAGTCCAAAAAATAAAAATGATCAAAAGGGTAAATGTGGATGTTTTTTTTTAATTAAAGTAAAGGTTTTAATATTCGTCTTTTCACCCGTTCACGCGCGGTTAAAACAGTACAAAATATCAAAGCTGGGCACTTGCGGTTTTTTTGCGGTACTGCGGTACTGCGGTACTACCGCACTACCAAACCGGTACCGCATAACGCAGTACCGCAAAGGATCGCTGAAAGTACAGCCTGTACTTTCAGCGATCCTTTGCGGTACTGCGTTATGCGGTACCGGTTTGGTAGTGCGGTAGTACCGCAGTACCGCAAAAAAAACCGCAAGTGCCCAGCTTTGCAAAATATATTGAATTGCCATTCAAAACTAAGAAATTATGGCAATTATTCGTTTTTACACCCAGTCTGTTTTTATGATGAGAACAAACTTTTCTGGTCAATTTTGAGGTGTTTTGCACGAATCTGCCATCCGTTTCCTGTGCAAATGCGTAGTTTTCGAGATATCGTCATCTCGAAAACTATGCATTTGCATAGGAAACGGATGGCAGTTTCGTACAAAACACCTCAAAATTAACCAGAAAAGTTTGCTCTCATCATTTTCATTTAAACTAACGAAAATATCGCGACTTAACCTAACCAATCATCAAGGGTGTACAGTAGGGTGGAGTGAAAAATACTTTTTTTCTAGTATGAAGTTCTAATAGTGATTAAAAGTTGCATTTAGTGGACGATATATACCTGCCAAAATATGAGTTCATTTCTTTAATATTTTCAGCTGCCACCCGGGGGCTAAAGTTAACACAATTTTGGGTAAAAAGGAAAAAAATGCTTCTATTTTAGGTTTAGAAAACTATTATAAAATTTTATCTTAGAATTATCAAATAGTTTGATTAAGATTCTTAAATGATAAGAATTTGTTTTGTAAAAATGCTTTTTCATATGCTTAATATCTTCAGCTGCCACAAGAGGGCTGAAGTTAACTTAAAAATGACAATTAAGTATGATTCTGTATTTACTTGAAAAAGGGAACAGTAATAAATTAGGATATGTCTCCTCCTTTATACTGGCTTGAGACAGTTAAGAAACGTTATTTTGTGCCTTAGCGGAGTTACCACCCTTTCCCAACCAACCTCCCTCTAGAAAGGGTTCTTGCTGAAGACTATTTAGTAATTTGCTTTTGTGTCAAATTTTGGCTGTTTTTCCTTGATTCTAATGTAGCACGAATCCAACCATCTCTGTTTGTAGGTCCGCAGACTGATCCAGCAGCATCTGTAACGAGCTTGACGCATCTCTCTACGGCTTGTGTATGACATGGAAACTGAAATAATTCTGAATGAAGAGTAGTACCATGTTGATGCATGATTCAATATCATCAAGAGAAACTCCTTTGGTTATCGGTGGTTCTGCTGTCTGAAAATCTTGCCACATAATGAGATCTGTATAGTCTTTGGCCTAAAAATTTATTTCTGGCACCTTAAAATACCTGATAACATCTGTTTCTTGAATGCATGCCCTTGCTTTTATGATACGCCTAAATCCCAACTGACGCACATGCTCCCTTTCATCAGCTATCATTGCAATGAGAATGTTTTCTTGATTTGCGTAATATGCATTTCACTGAATGACTGAGTCATGTACTCTCCTAAGCTCTTCACGGAGATACCGGCTTCTTGCAATCATATGCCACATATGTTTAGCACCATATTGGCATAATGGTTTACGCTTTATCTGAAACCACATTGGTGCGTATACCCTAACAATGAAAGTAGCTAATTCTTGTAAATTGCCTGAAGGATTCTCTGTGCTTGCATATAACCGCAGAGTCCTGTTTGCTGTGGTGAGCCACCTTGAATGTGATATATTGCCTGGACTCTTATGACTAAGACTCTCTGAGAATGTTCCACTTGATATAGCCTTGTGAATTTCAAGAAGGTATTTCTGGTCAGTACTTGTGTCATCTACATCAACTTCACACATGTCCTCTTGAATTTCAATGGGTTTGAAGTTAACTATGGGAAGCTTTTCACAGTCTGAAAGTGCTCAGCCAATTTCTCTTGAAAATGCTCTTGGTCCAGTAGTGGTACCATCCAAGTGATGAAACAGATGGCGCAATGGAAGTTCATTAAGGTGTAAAAGGCATATCAGCCACTGCAATGGCTTATTAAAGGCTTCTTCCAGTAATCTTATTGTGCCTCCAATACTACCAGTGTTAACCACTGTCGAATCACAGCCAACTGCAACGATGTTCCCTATATCAACATTCCTCTCTTTCAAGCAATTCACTAGCGCTGTGCAAATGTATTTAGCTTTGCCCTGGAAGGTGTCACATGTGCAAAGTACAGAGAGTGTGGTTCAGATATTATGCTGATATGCTCTTCGCGTTTGGTTCTTTGGTGGTTAGAGCCATCACTCTCCTGGACTTGAATCATTGTTTTATCCTTTCTGCCATCAAAGTATAATCCCCGCATGGTTTTTGGCTCTCCTATCTGTTGTAGTTCCTTTCTCTGTTTTTGTCTTTCACGTCTTAGCTTACTTCTGTCTATAATATTCCCTTTGTCTTCGTGAGTAACAATTTTAAGATCTGCCAATACTGCAGAAGCAATAGCAGCCCCAGCTCTGTCCGACATTTTAAATCTATCACAAGTAATTGCTAATGAAGGCAGTGGCTCACGCATCTGTTGTTCTGATATTACATATTGAGTCGAGGTTGTATCTTCCTCATTATCTTCAGATATCTCTTCTAGTTGTTGAAGTTCACTTGTCTCTGTTTCGATTTGTAAGTTGGACGTATTGGTTATAGCAGCACTAGTTGTTTGTGAGGATTCCAGACGTGCTTTTTCCATTTCCTTTCGATGTTCTCTTGCTTGTAATCGTCTTGTGTGTGCTATGTCAATGCTTCCTATCACCATTATTCTGCGTGTTCGTTGGTCATTTAAAAAATCCTGCTCTTTTGGAGGGACTTTCTTACTCTTTTCACATGAGCATCTCCTAAACTCCTTACATTTGCAGGTGCAGATGTCAAACAAAGTGCATTTTGAAGAGTTTTCAAATTCTTCAAGCTGATTTTTGTACTTAGGCTGATCCTTGCGTGACTTGTATGGCTTTAATAAGGACCTGTATTTATCATGGTACACTCGCATCATCTGTAAAACGCGTGTATGTGAAACTATTGGCAAAGAGGCCTTCTTCCAAATATTTTCTACCTTTTTGGAAACTGCCTCTGCTATTTCAGAAAATGAAGGCTCCTTGTTATTCATCTGCTCCTTCACTAAATGTTTTGTGAACAGGTAATCTTTCATAATGCAGTTATAAGTTGGTAGTTGCATATCACTCATCTCACAAGGTACTTCAAATATGGCACACTTCATATGTTCTCTAGTGAAATGTTTATATTTAGTATTTGATGCCATAATATTTTTAAGAAAAATTCACAATCACAAAATATCCTGTAACATCAAAACACTATATAATTAATATATATAATATATTTTATAAGTATATATAATATATTATATAAAATATAATATATTATATAAATAAACTAAAATTATATAATACATTATAACAAGCATTTTATAATAAAATCAATATTATCTCTATATAAATCACTTTAAAATAAAGTTTTATAATATTCCGATCATATTAAAAAACTCTCCGATCAACTGAGCGACTAGGCCTACTACCTAAGAAGACAAGTGTTAACACACTGTTCTAATGACTCACAGAAAGAAATTCCTTCACACCAAAACCCTCCCCACAACATTCAGTGTAGTCTCAACATGACTGAGTTACTCTAAATTGTGTTAACTTCAGCTCTCTTGTGGCAGCTGAAGATATTAAGCATATGAAAAGGCATTTTTACAAAACGAATTCCTATCATTTAAGAATCTTAATCATACTATTAGATAATTCTACGATAAAATTTTATAATAGTTTGACAAACCTAAAATAGAAGCATTTTTTCCTTTTACACAAAATTGTGTTAAATTTAGCCCCCTGGTGGCAGCTGCAAATTTTAAACAAATGAACTCATATTTTGGCAGGCATATTTCGTCCACTAAATGCAACTTTTAATCACTATTAGAACTTCATACTAGAAAAAAAGTATTTTTCGCTCCACCCTAGTGTACAGTTGACCTAACCAGGCATTCAATCAACCTAACCGGGCATTTAATTTACCTAACCGGGCATTCAATCAACCTAACCGGGCATTCAATTAACCTAACCGGGCATTCAATTAACCTAACCGGGCATTCAACTAACCTAACCGGGCATTCAACTAACCTAACCGGGCATTCAATTAACCTAACAAGTTAATATTGGTTATTTCACTTAAATATCTTCTGATCTTTTAGTATTAGGTACTCACTGTCACATTTCGGGCAAGTTAAGGATGAGAGAATAACACCGTAATTGATAAAAACATCCAATCCTTTGTCTTCATCTAGGGCACATGACGAATCAAGTTCTCAAAGTCAAAATCACACGAACGGCACGTCATAATTCTATCACAAACACCACTAAACTGAATCCAATTAGAACAAAAAAAAATAGCCAGAACAAAACCCAACCAACTAATTAAGTCGCAGAGTAGCGAAAAAATAGCCCAATCAGGAAAAATATTTTATGAAAAAAAGTACATTATAGCCAAAACAGGAAATATATTTTATTAAAAAAAGTACATTTGAACAAATTTGCACATCATAAGATATATATTTTCTTAGTCAGTTTTGAATGGCAATTCAATATATTGTACTGTTTTAACCGCGCGTGAGTGGGTTAAAAGACGAATATTAACCGAAAATATATATCTTACGTTGTGCAAATTTGTTCAAATGTACTTTTTTTTAATAAAATATATTTCCTGTTTTGGCTATAATGTACTTTTTTTCATAAAATATTTTTCCTGATTGGGCTATTTTTTCGCTACTCTGCGACTTAATTAGTTGGTTGGGTTTTGTTCTGGCTATTTTTTTTTTCTAATTGGATTCAGTTTAGTGGTGTTTGTGATAGAATTATGACGTGCTCTTCGTGTGATTTTGACTTTGAGAACTTGATTCGTCATATGCCCTAGATGAAGACAAAGGCTTGGATGTTTTTATCAATTACGGCGTTATTCTCTCATCCTTAACTTGCCCGAAATGAGAACAGTGAGTGTCTAATACGAAAAAATCAGAAGATATTTAGGTGAAATAACCAATATTATTAACCTGTTAGGTTAACTTGAATGCCCGGTTAGGTTAACTCTACACCCTTGATGATTGGTTAGGTTAAGTCGTAATATTTCCGTTATTTTGAACGTTTTATTTCATAGATTCGTTTAAAAAATGTCTCCTAAAGATCCTAGTGTAGTTTACGTTCCCCAACTTTGACCTAGTTTAGTTTGTGTCCCCCTTCTGCGTCAGCGGGACGTAAACTACACTTGCTCCTGAAGTTGTACGTGATAAATTCACAAAAGAATAAAATATTAACGTATGTTAATATAAATGTAAATATTTTCCTTAAAAGAATGACCTAACAACTGTGTATGATGGAATTTATAATGAAATGTGAGGAAATTGGAAATTCTTGCAAACTTTGTATTGAATTTAACTTAATTACGCTTTTTTATTTATAAAATATATACAATTTTACAATTTTTGTCCTTAAAATAATTTTAAGAAAATAAATAATTATTAAATTGGAGTATTTATTTTATTTTATTTAGCCCTTATGCTTCGGGCTTTACTGGGCTCTTAATTAAAAACAAAATTATTATTATTATATAAATCGCGAATAAGAACTATTGGATCACCCGAAGATCAGGGCCATCAGCCTTCTTTCGTTACCCTTATAAGGCTAACTAACAAAAATATCACGACCTAACTTAACCAATCGTTAGGTCAACTGTACGCCCTTGCGGATTGGTTAGGTCGTGATATTTTCGTTAGTTAGACTTATAAAGCTAACTAAAGAAGGCTGGGGGCCCTGATCTTCAGGTGATCCCAATTATTAATTAATTTGAAATATATAAATGAACTAAGTTAAAAATTAGACAATGAATTTAAGTCATTGTGACGTTATTCAATAAACACTAACCAATAATCTAAAGGATATTTATGAAACAGGAAGAGCACAAAATAACGTATCTTAAAATATAACGTAATACTATAACGTATCTTACAATATAACGTACCTTACAAAATCATAACTCATCGCTATTATTGTTTGAAATAAGTGAGAAAAACGAGTGTGATTTTACATCAAGATATACAGGGTGCTTCAAAAAATATATTTCAATAGTGTATTTATTGTTTATATATTTATCCAAGGATTTCAAAATGCTCGCCATGAGTATTAACGCAAGTTCTGAATCGTCGAAATACCTCGTCAACTGCTTTGAGACACATTTCTCTGGGAAATACTCGCCATATAAATGGTTAAAAAAGTTTTGAAACACCCTGTATTATAGTACGCCTTGTTGGATATACAAACTCTCATTCAGCTGCACGTCCGGACATATGAGATGCTACACTGATTAAAATCTACAAAATTCAACAAACAACGCCGTCATCCTTTTGATGAAGATCTCTTAAGCGCTCAATAAACACCAGACATCTTGCTTTCAAATGTAAAGGAAAATATACACCACAAACTAACAACTTGAGACTCAAGATGCTGATATCACACTTCAAAATAATACTTAAAACAATAATTAGGAAGAAAATTTTATGGTTTCTAATACATGAAAAAGTCACTAAAATCAAAATGAATCCTGAGGGGAAAACTCTGCCTATTACGATAGTTCTGACGTTCTCGAACATAGTAAACCACTAACTAGGCACCTGACTCGGAATACTCCCAGATGAAACGGGTGTGTCCAGCTATGTGAGATGGACAGCTAGAGAAACCAACTATATCCTCTGCGCAGCCAACTCTGCAGAGGTGGGGTTATGAGCTCGACTTTCGCGTGAGGTTGTATCTCCGCACGATACCTGTACACTGTACAGTGTACAAGGTCACAAAGTTACATAAGAACTCGTTCAATGCTTATCAGATTGATGTCACGAATCTAGAAAGAACTTCGGTACCAAATACAAACTCTGACGAACCTCAAACTTGAATACCATTGAGCCAAACCTAAAACTTCCGTCCTAATCCAAGGGACTATAATAAGAATACTGGACCAATGGTCACCCTGCTTGAACGAATGGTTACCTTGTTTTTAATTCACTGAATACTCCCATAAAATACCAGTTTTTATTCGTATGTTTAACCTCAATTTGAATACAAGACGACGACAATGATTTTAGGGTAAGAACCCAATGGTGCGTTCGGGCGTCAGTAGAGTATATTTAATTTGTTTATTTTGGAGAAAGAAAAATGCACACCAGTGACCGTTCTTGTTTTCTCGTTTGCTGCATTTTGAGGAAAACAAACAAATTCCCTTCTAAATTGTTTGTTCTTATACACTACAATGGGAAATTTTGAGGTGTTCTACTAAAAGATACAAATAAAGTCGAGTAAGCATGTAACCATGAGTTAAACACAAAAGGATGCATTTATAAGTAAAATCTTAGCGCAGAGATATGAAACACACACACACACACACACACGTAGCGCAAAGGTCGCGCATCATAGGAATTTTCAGTATTGACTATAATATATTATTTTTTCTTTTAGGTAGGGGATTGCTACGAAATTAACAATAGACGAGAGAGGGTGAGCTTGGTTTTAATGTATGGAATACCAGCTACAACAAATCGATGAATCGGTACAGAATTTAAATTCTGTAACGTAGTTGGCGACCCTTTTATTTTATTACCTTCAGTTGGTTGTATAAATTAAAATTGGTTGTATAAATTAAAATGAGAAAAGTTATTGGAACTAGTTTTACCTTTCGATATAAAGTAAATCACATTTCAATCCCGAAATATAAATTAAAACAAATAAGTTATCCTTTAACTAAATGTAAATAAAATGCAAAATATGATTGTAGAATTATAGTGAAATGTATAACATTTCACTATAATTCTACAATCATATTTTGCATTTTATTTACATTTAGTTAAAGGATAACTTATTTGTTTTAATTTATATTTCGGGATTGAAATGTGATTTACTTTATATCGAAAGGTAAAACTAGTTCCAATAACTTTTCTCATTTTAATTTATACAACCAATTTTAATTTATACAACCAATGAAATGTAAATACTAAAATCAGAAGTCGAAAGTGGAATACAAATGTTATAAAAGGTTTGATTAAACGTACACGAATCAACATTTACTTTTACAAAATGTAATTGAAATGTAAACATACGTATCATATTCTCACTATTTACGGGATTTTTATGCCTCTCACTAGTCTGCGAATTCGTCCGTTCGTCAAACCTTAAACGCCACATTTTTTTGTAAACCAAATTCTGTAACGCCACTAAATTGCTTTCACACTCCGCGAGCTACGTCGTGGTCATTGTCGTAACGCTGATTCCCGTCGATAAGGGAAGTTAAGCGACGTTGAGTCTGGGTAGTAGTTCGATGAGAGCCCATCCTCCGCGTTCATATTACGTAACGACCCGATGTTCGGATACCACGTAAAGCCTTCGTCAATGACCTTTACGGATGTTGCGAAGGAAATTAAACATCATCATTACATTTTCAAACTCTCTACACCTATCGCAGACATGATGGAGACGCGCACAACATCTTAAGTCTGCAACAAAACAAAAGGTCCCAAAACGAGACATCAATTTGAACATTCGCATTAGTTCTAATTTATTATTTTCGTAAATTTAATTTAAAATAAATTTTTCTGAGACCGGACTTATGGGACACCCTGTATAGTAGGTGCCTAATTGATGCGAGTTTATTGAGCTTAATTTATGGTGCTAGGAATATTCGGTGTCGGAAAATTGAAGTAAATCTATGAGCTCAGATAGCAAAAAATATTTAAATCCCATTTGCCAGCTATGATAAAAACATAAACGAGAATTTGAAAAGATTTATTAAAGGAATTTTTTTTTTTTTTTTTTAAACTTAAAACTAAAAAAGATACCCTAAATAATTAATGGGTAAAACATAAAAGAAGATTCGGTCTCAGAAAATTCGGTCTTGGAAGATTCGGTCTCAGAAAATTCGGTCTCGGAAAATTCGGTCTTGAGACTCGAAAAGAAAAGTTAAAATTAAATTAAGTTATGAGCGAGTGGAGCGTTTCATATTTTTTCTTTTTACTTGGCTTCTCTCCTCGTTGCAAATGTGAAATTTTAGTCTGCTTATAACTGATTATTTCAATGCGGAATTAAATGCTTCAAAGGCATTATTAGTTCGGGGCAATTTTTTTGACCTAACCTAACCTAACCTAACCGAAATTTGCAAGACCGAATTTTCTGGACACCTTAATTTATATAGGCTACCAGTTCTAAAATAGTTTGCAGTAATTTATAATTAAGTAGGTTCACGAGATAACTAAACAGTTAATTAGTTAATCAAATCTTCATTGATTTTAATGGCCCCCCCTTTTTAGGGGGTTCACTTTCTTGAAGTCTGCTTCACGATATCGTGGGAGTGTTTTTTATGAGGTTGACCACTTTTTCAGACCTTGGTGAGAAATGTTTATTAAAGCAGACGGCGGCGTCTCTCGTCGTAACCTTGGCTCTCCAAAACGATCCGGTTAAGTGAGACCAATATATATATATAATTAATTATGCTGTTTAGACCAAGGTCCCTTCCAGTCCCTCGCCTTAATAAAGAATCTTCCCACTCGAATGCCTTGTCCTTTCTTCCCATATGAGGCCTTCCTAGGAAGAAGTGACTAAGCGACAAAAGTAAGAAAACGCCATTTAACATGTTATAAAGTTGTACCAATTTCAAAGATGACGTAACTTCTTGAACTTTTGAACATATTTCGACGAAATATGTTCGAAAGTTCAAAAGTTATTTCACTTTCAAATTTGGTACAACTTTGCGTTTTTTGGCGGGTTTTACTTTTGTCGCTTAGCCATTTCTTCCTAGGAGGGCCTCATATGATACAGTGCGTTACTGCATTCGAAAACATTTGCTAATAGACGAAGAGGTAAAAAGATGGATAGATAACTTAGTTCCGTTGAATTTAACTTGGCACAAATAGGCAGACGGAGCCAAATCCTAATTGAAAATTTATCCGTCCTTTCCCGAAAAATAAGGAGTGACAGAGGAATGGAGAGAGCTCTTAAAATAGTTAAGAGAAGAAGACGATAACATGCCGCACGAGTCCCATTGGAAGGACGATGGACGTCATTTTAAAGCCTGAGAGAATTGGTTTTTTGTAAGGCTGACACGCATGGCGATTGCCACAAATAAATAATAGCCACATTCACTCTCCCAAAATAGCTTTCAAATCCAAATATTTTTCCACTTTTTATTTATTTCAAAGGAATATCACTTTCTCTATCGATTTATTATTATTATTATTATTATTATTATTATTATTGTCCGAGGGAGTATTGTGGCTTTGATTGCAGAGTTTAGGTTTAATTATGTTTTTATTTTATCGCCACCAAGCTACGGGGTTCCCCTCTTCAACCGAGTGCATGGCACCAAATCTATACAAGACAGACAGACAGACAGGATGGAAGATATGAACTAGCAACGAGAAAAGACTAAGAGTATAAAATACTAAATGTAAAATCTTTACTCGTACGTTTGGCAGTGAAGATGATTTGCTATTTATTATTTGACTTGATTTGAATGCTAAAAACTGGTTGTATAACACCCCTTTTTAAAGGGGGTGATCCTACACTAGCAACAAATTACAGGCTGGTGTGTTCATTATCTGTGTTCAGCAAAGTTTTCGAAAAAATTGTAAAAAGTAGAATGCAGCGATATTTAGAATCTTACAATTTATTATCTCCAAATCAATATGGCTTCCGTAATAATAGAACAACGGAAATGGCTATTTTAAATCTTATGGAAAATGTAAATATAGCTAAGGAGAACAAAGAAATAATGATGTCAATATTTATGGATTTGAGTAAGGCGTTTGATGTAATAGACCATAATATTCTACTTAATAAATTGTATTGTTACGGCTTTAGAGGGGCAATCAGTGATTGGTTTAAAAGTTATTTGTCCGATAGATATAATTTTATCAGTAAATAAGGTTTGCTCCACTAAAGCGCTTGTCAAACATGGTGTGCCACAGGCTCAGTGCTGGGTCCACTGTTATTTTTATTATATATAAATGACCTTCCACGTTCATCTGATATACTGAACTTCATAATGTTTGCAGATGATACAACTCTCTCCTTTTCTTGCAAAGATGTTAATACAGCTAAGAATATATTTCATTCAGAATTCATCAGTGTATTGAAATGGTTGACCACCAATAAACTCTTCCTAAATACCAGTAAAACAAATTTCATGATTTTACTAATAAAAGAAATGTATATCTTGATGAACTCAATGTTAATGAAATCACCATAAAGGAGTGTACTGTAACAAAATTTCTTGGTGTAATGCTAGATAAGAATTTGCAATGGAGTGATCATGTAAATTATATCGCGAAAAAGATTTCAAGGAGCGTTGCTATAATGTTTAAACTTAGAAATGTAGTCCCTAAACAAGTTTTATTGACTCTTTATCATACTCTTGTTCTTCCTTATATAACATACTGCACCCTTGTTTGGGGAAACTCCGCTAACAACGCATTAAATGGTATCTTTGTCATCCAAAAACGAGCAATAAGGTTTTATCTGATGCTGATTTCCTTGATCACTCTAGTGCATTATTTAAAGAGCTAAACCTACTAAAGCTCAATGATATAACCAAACTGGCACATTTTATTTTTATTTACAAGTGTAAGAGCAAAATCATTAATTTGAAATGGGTAAATAGATATTTTGTAACATCAAGAAATCCACCCGTATCAGACCAGAAATAGATCAAAGACTGTTATACCTCAATTTAGATTGTCTTCATCTCAAAAACTACCCATTTTCATTGGATTGAAACTATGGAATGACTTGCATGCCGATATAAAAAATATTGTGAATGTAAATTTGTTTAAAACCAAGTTAAAATCCCGATTAATAATGGGATACTAACAAATATCTTGGATTAATGTCCACTAATAATGTTTAATATTGTCCATTAATATTGTTTAATATTGAAATACAGGCTTTAACTATTAATAATACTTATTTACTTATTTATTTTATTATTATTAATTTATAACGGCTAGCTGCTTATTTTTAATAAGAGCCCAGTAAAGCCTAAAGCTTAAGGGCCAAAAAAAAAAAAAAATAGTCGAGCTTCACAATTATTTATGTCATTGTAAAAATTGTAAATTGTAAAAAGACTACTGTATTTATTTTATTATTAATAAAGGTTATTCTATTCTATTCTATAAGCTGTCCCGAATAACGCTTTTCCCGACATTCTCTCTCTCTCTCTCTCTCTCGGAACAAGGAGATTGTGCTCTCTCTGTACAATTCTCTGGTTCGGCCGCACCTGGAATATGCTGTGCAGTTTTGGTCGCTCACCCTCAGGAAAGATATTGAGAGGCTGGAGCGAGTGCAGGCGAGGGCCACAAAGTTAATCCCTTCCGTTAGGCATATGGGCTACAATCGACGGTTACGCGCCCTGAACTCGTTTTCGCTGGAAACTCGGAGGCTGCGCGGTCAACTTATCGAGGTTTTCAAGCTCTTACGCGGGTTCAACGATGTCGATTTTAGAAGCATGTTTAGTTTAAATGATAACCCAACTCGCAACAATGGTTGGAAGTTGGATTTGAAGCGGTTTAGGACTAGTGTGTGTGTAGGCTGACCATACGTACCGTTTTGAACGGGACAGTACCGTTTGTTTTATATTTCCTGGCCGTCCCGTCGTTTTAATAACAATGTCAATTTTGTCCCGTTTATGTACTTACTTTTTCATGAATACAGAATATTACATAACCCCCGTCCCTTTTTTGCCATCCCAATGTCCCGTTTTTGTCTCAAGGAAATATGGTCAGCCTATGTGTGTGGGAATTACTTTACCTATAATATCTGTGACACGTGGAACAGGTTACCTTCAGAAGTTGTGAACAGTTCCTCTGTGGATCATTTTAAGAAAAGTTTAGACCAAATCTTGCACTATTTGAGGGGGTAAAAAATTTTCCCTGGCACCCGTTGCCATTGGTACCTCCTCGGTATGGGCCGCAAGGCCTTTTCAGGTACTTATTTTCCTTGTAACTCCTTGTAACTCTCTCTTTCGTGCCTTCATCTTTTCATACAAGTCCTTAACGCTTCTTCTGAGCTACGAGGCATTTCAATTCATGATTTTTACCCGCCTTCAAGAAGTGAAAATTGTTAATTTTTCTGTTTATATTCCATTTTATTTCTCTAAACTCGGAGCTTGTGTTATTAACAATCTTTTTTTTTTGTTTATTTAACCGCGTTTAATGTTTCCAATTTGGGTGTTCTTACCGATCTCAGCATTTTTGCTCGCTCGCTTCTTCGTCAAGGAGACTTTATCCTCCAAATACTCCGCTTTAATCTCTTCACCCGCACTTCATTTAGTCTTTTCTTCGGTATATAAATATTAGTGGTGCACCGATTAATCGGTATCGGCATCTGGCATACCGATATTAGGAAAATACCTTGCATGGCCGATTAATCGGCCATGCCGATACCGATTAATCGGTGCACCACTAATAAATATAAACAAAAATTCGAATGAATTTTATCTTCCTCGTTTAACTGTCTTTAATTTTACTTTGTCAGTCTTAATACATTCGTAATGTCTGTCTATTTTAAATAATAGACAATTCGTTCCGGTGGATAAGTCTGTTTCATTTTGGTAAGTATAACCAAGCTTTCAATGTTTTAAACAATTCAGCGAATTCACGGTACATTTTCCTTCGACTTTGAAGGCTTTTTTTTCAATTCGAATATTTATTCTTTCATAATTTTCCTCTTTGTCCAAGCAGTGAACGAAACAATGCGGTATTTATCTTATAAAGGCAAAATCCTTGCCTCGTCTGGCCCTTTTGTTTTTTTCCCCTCTTGTCCATTCCCCTTAAATAAGACCGTGTCTTCCTTCTCTCGGCTCTGTCTTGTTTTAAGACGAGCGAGAGTCCGAGATGCTCTTATTTACGGTCAAGTTTTAAATTGTTACATTATATTTTTCGCTAATTTCACATCATTTCATTCGCTTCATCAAATGTGTGAAAATGGCGCAGTTTTGTAAGGAGCCAAACGTGTGTGTGTGTGTGTGTGTGCTACACTCCTAACATTAAAATATTTTCTTTAAAATCACAATCTCACGATTCTATCGTTCGTTGAAAGTGAAACGAAACGTTTGTGACGGTATTCGCAGCGCACAAACCACTTCATTTCATCACTTCCAAATCATTAACAGATTTTTACTTAAAAGGAGTGTGGTCCTCTTTAAGATTGATTCAAAATTACAATATTTGCAAGTTTTTCTATCATTTGGTCGTTCATTGGACTCTTAAATAAATAAATCAAAGTAAATAAATCCATAATGTTCTAATCCAATAATAATCGAATCATAATTTAAATCGTAATTATCGAATCTGAATACAAAAAAAAACATTCGAATTTCAATCCAAATTTAATCAAAGACTACTTATATATGATAAAACATGGGGGGGGAAGGGATTTATGGAACACCCTGTATATTAAATGCAAAAAAACTTCACTTTTTTCTACGTGAAGGTCAAAATCTGAAAATAAAAACCCACTCTAATAGACAGAGTTTATTTCCACAACAGTTTCGACGCCCACTGGCATCCTCCTCGGGTGGATAAAGAAAAACGAATGAACCAAAACAAGAGGGAAAAACAGTCCAGGGACCGACCGTTAATAAATTCGTACCTAGGTTAGATCCCATTCTCCCGACAGCGGAAGGGCATTTTCATTAAGTACATTCGCGCAAATTTAAAACTATCTTCCTGTTCTAAACATACAGATTCTATTATTTTTTATTTTTTTACATAATTATTACATTTATTATTAAATTTATTACATTTAATATTGCATAATTACTTATTACAGAAATTATAAATTTATTATTACATTGGTTATTACATTGTTGTTTATTATACAGAACTTATAAACCGAAAAACGAATGAAAAAGGCGATTAGGAAACAATCCAGAGACCATTGAGAATTTCGCACCTAGGTTAGATACCGTTCTCCCGACACCGGAAGGGCATTTTATTACAGGGTCCGCTTATAAGTACATTCCCACAAATTAAAACTATCTTCTTGTTCTATACATACAGATTCTAATATTTTGACATAATTACTGCATTTATTATTGCATTTACATTTTTTTTAACATTTTTTCTGTATCCACCCGAGGAGGATGCCAGTGGGCGTCGAAACTGTTGTGGAAATAAACTCTGTCTATTAGAGTGGGTTTTTATTTTCATACCCTGTATATTATTCACTTATTAACAAAAACCTCCTTCCTAAAATTCTAATCCCAATTGCAATCATCGTCAGTGCACCCGTTCGACTCGAAGTTCTCTCCCGACTCTGCCCATTTCTTCCAACGACTCACGCTGCTTTACTGATGATCTGAGATGAAACGAGACCAGTCTAAAGAGAGAATGTGACTGAAAATTCGTCAATGACGACATTTTGCATAAAACCAACAACGTTCACGGACGGTTCTTCTCCCTCGTTTAACTTGAATTAACAACGTAAAAGTTCTCATCTTTAATATAATATTTAATAACATCGAACGACGTCGATACTAACATCAGTACGCGTCTAATTAATGATTCCTGAATAAAGACTCGTTCTCCCGTGAGGTTGCTCAGACCATTAATTTTTTGCCACCTCAAAATGTCATGCCTACCCCGTAGTGACATCCATATTCACCGGAAATTTCGAAATAAAACTATCCTGTCTGAGCGCCCAGCAACATCGAGGCCGGTATTTGTGCGCGGGGCAGGTGAGGGGAAGGGGGCGCGGGGGAATCGACCCGCTGTCACCACCGCTGCCCGAATACGACGATGCGCGATACCATCAAAACCAATCGGTTAAAATTGAAATCGATCGGGAATGTCAGTTGAAAAGTCATCAGAAACCCACGCTCGTTATCTCTTATCTGAGAAGCGGAAACCTATAAATGCGTCTGTCGGTCGTCGATACGGACCGAAACGAACAACAGCGACCGCTCAACGAACTCCCCCCACATTTAACGAGCACCGCCGGGACCACACACACAAATGGAAAAGCTAAACACGAAATGCGACAACAATTACTTCCAGCCCAAACTTTGCATCGTATATATATATATATATAATATATATATATATATATATATACACAGTGTATTGCTAAATGTTATTTGCTCATTTATTTTCTTTTACCTTATTCAATAGAAAATCATTTTACATAAAAACTACATAAATACTTTCTAGAAATTGCTTTTTATATTTTGCAAACCAAAAGAACATTATGTACATATTAAAAAAAAATATATATATATATATATATATGAAAATTATTTCACGAAAGTAACACGTGAAAAATATATATATATATTTAATTAATTAATTAATAATAATTATATAAAATACTGTCTTTTAATTAAACTTAGATCTGTAGGCTAAATCACAGGTTTACTATCTTTTCGTTTTCTTTTATGTTTCAAACAAAAAATACTAATGTTGTTTAGCCAATAAATAAAAAAAAAATTCTAGCATGCATGTGGTAATGTCGAGGTGAAATGGTAACTCAAAAATGAAATAGTATTATCTATTGGGTGCTCAGTTTCGTTTTGCATACGTCGATAATTACACATACCCAATAATTCAAATATATTGTTTTAATAATGATTGTTTAACCTCCTTCGCAACATCTAAGGTCATATGACGGAGGGGACCTACATCTTTACGTGGGATCCGAACCACGGGTCGCTACATAATCTGGACACGGAGGACGGTCTCCCATCCAACTACTACCCAGACCCAATGTCGCTTAACTTCGCTGATCAACGGGAAGCGGTGATACGACATTGGGCTACGACGTAGCCCTATTAGTTGTTCTCTTATTTATCATATTTATTTATTTTTTATTTTTTTTTATGCAAATGAGAAATAACATATCTAATATGAGCTACAAATACTTTCAAACTTTAAGTCCTAAAAGCTTTAAACTTCTTAGGTTTCCCTTAAACCTTTGACACACGTAATCCTCTGACGTATATTATTTTAGGAATTTCCAATAACTTTCATTTATTAACAAATTTTATAACTTTTTTTCTTTTCAGATCTATTAAATTAATAGCATAGGTTATATATAACAATGAATTAATGCAAAAAAACTTCACTTTTTCTACGTGAAGGTCAAAATATGAAAATAAAAACCCACTCTAATAGACAGAGTTTATTTCCACGACAGTTTCGACGCCCACTGGCATCCTCCTCGTGTTTCTGTATCCACCCGAGGAGGATGCCAGTGGGCGTCGAAACTGTCGTGGAAATAAACTCTGTCTATTAGAGTGGGTTTTTATTTTCAAACAATGAATTAAATGAATTTGAAATATTTCATTTCAGAATAGGTCCTATAGCTAAGTCCAACTTCGGGACTTTAGTTTGAAATAATTAGACATACCATTTCAGACTAAAGTAGTCTTAACTTTATTCAGTACCGTAGTTATAGTAAATGACTATGATGGCAGTCATGGTAAAACGCTAGGACAAATAATATTCTGTTATGGTGAAATGACTGTTGTCGCCATTCAGGCATGCGTTAAATTTATATGAAACCTATACCAACAGCTCTAAATTGCATACGCATTACAGATATATTTAAATAGAAATTTAATAAGTGTGTAGCAGCCATGAAATTAAAACACCTTTGTCCGCAAATCTAAGTAAGAGAAAGTTCTCATAGTTGGCCGACTTCTGGAAGCCGACTAGTCGCCAGTCGGCCATAATTCGCAGTCGGTACATCTCTAATTGAAAGTTTTAATTCCACTCTCAACTTCACATTTATGCGAATTCGACTTCTCATTAATGGTTGCAATTAACCACTTAACGCACGGATATGAATTTCTTTACGCAATTAACCCTTTACTGGGATTAACCCTTTACCGCATAACCTCTCGTAAGGGGTTAATTAAAAAAAAGCGATGAAATTGACTGCGTACGTGTTCAGTCTATTTAACTCAATATAAAAAGATTAACAAATGGAAAGGAAGCATACGTATCTCAGTATCTCATTCAAAGACAGACTAAGGCCGGCCGCAAGCGGGATTGTCTTACGACTGACGACTACGACTCGGGTCGTGACGACTGTTGTCGCGCGTGAGTTTACATTGACAGAATGGGATTCCCCAAAACTGCGTAAAATTACGCGCGACTCGTGTCGTCACGACCAGAGTCGTCAGTCGTGAGACAGAGAATAATTTCAACTGCAAAACTGTAACGTAAAATGAATTTGACCTATTTCTGTAATTTACTGTGGAAAAAATATTTCGAGTTTCCACGTACATTGATTCTTTTGCTAAGCACTGTGACCCTCCTTTGAGCGCCTTCCGCGACCCTCAGATTGGGAAATACTGCCCGTGAGGATATCTAATGTAGTTTTCGACTTCTTATTAACAGTTAGTAGCAATCAGGGAGAGAAAAGTATGCCATATTCAAAATCCCAAGTATACCTTACATTAAAGTACTTACTGACAAGCAGTTAATAAAAGTCTGTAGTCAAATTAATTGCGCATTGTACTGTACATAAACACAGTATGCGGCAGTAATTACTCTACTTAACATTTTATTATTAGCAAAGTACCAGTTTGTTTTAGCAGTATAAGAATAAAAACGGTGTCCGAAAAACAATGTTTTAAAAATAATTACTCGTATATTTCTTCCTAATTATTAATATATAATATATATATATATATATATATTATATATATATATATATATATATATATATATATATATATATATATATAGGAAAGGCAGAATGTGTAGTGTTCCCAAATTAAAGGCACGACAAGGGACCTCCTCAACCCTGAAGGAAAATAGCTTGGTTGTCAGGGGGCCAAGACTTTTCAACCAGCTTCCTAAGGACCTCAGAAACGTAACGGGGGTCAAAGTTGAAGTCTTCAAGAAAAGACTGGATGCCTGGCTCAGGACAGTACCAGATAAGCCGGGCGTGCCTGGCTATGTACGGTGGAGAGCGCAAGAAAGCAACTCGCTCCTCCACCAGGCCAGACCTAGAGGCGGGGCCACCAGCTTGACCTCCGTGTGAAGAGAGACCAACGCACGAAACAACATAAAGTTCATAAGGTATACTCGTATACGATATATATACGGCTGTTTACATTTCCAAAGTGTCCAAGTTGAGAACATTTCCACATGATGACGATCATTCGTCGCTTCTTTGTGTATTCGACGAGCAAACGTCATTAGCAAGGTGCTTTTGCGTAATGGATTCAATAGCCTCTGATTCCTCGACGAAGTTCCGCCAGATACCTAACCTGGCTTTGCCATGATACACGCGAGTGTTTTACCACAATCCCAGATAAAAATGAAAAAGGGGTTAAGTTGGGTGATCGAGGTGGCATATCCAGCGCTAAAACATGAACGGGACTCACCAAATGTAAACGTTTGCTGTTTTATGTCACGTGACTGCGTAATTAAATTATTTTTTTTTTTAAATTATCTAAAAATAAACATTCTTTTTCTCATCCTGATATGCCGTTGCTGTTTTCGACTTTCTACACGCAACCTTTCCTCAGCGGTGGACAGGCCGTGGTGTACCGATAACACGGCCACCTCGATCTTCTGACTTAATCTCTCTGGATTTTTATCCGTGGCGTATGTTTAAAAAAACACGCGACTATTATGACAAAACAGTATTCTGGCAGAACTCCGTTAAAGAAGCGAAGTGACTGGATCCATTCGACAAGAACATGTCATTAATATTCGAATGAAGTCTGACATCGAATTCGCATTGTAGCGAAAATTGACGGTCATCTTGTGAAAGTGTTCTAAACTTGGACAATTCGAAAATGTAAACAACCGTAAGAAAAATGACCACTTATTTTTGCACCATTATTTCTTGGACACCCTGTATATTCAACAGTAACGGTTAATATGACCCTAAAGTATGTCAAGTTTTTTAACATTGATTAATTTTAGATGTTATCTATCTATACTTATAATAAAAAGACGTGTGTGTGTGTGTGTGTGTGTACCAGCCATAATTCCAAAATGGAAGCAGTTACAAACATGAAACTTCACACATATATTGATTAGGTCCCCAGGTTGTGCACCTGGGTGTTAATAAATTAAATAATTAAAATTACTGGGCCCGAAGGCCCCAGCACCGCGATTAAACTACAGAAAAGAACGCAGCCGTGAAAATTTTGAGCTTCACATTGTGCCAAGATTTCTGAATCTTACGATTTTCATGGCAAATTATTTGGTCAATAAAACTATAGAAAAGAACACAGTCATGAAAATCTTGAGTTTCACATATAATTAAAACACCACAAACAATTGAACACATTATGACAGACTGTACCGCTCTAGCACAACAACGAACACAACACAACATCACTAGTGCGCTGAACCTCTGGTCCACTCCGGAGGGCGATCGGTTACCTGCATGCCGCCGGCTTGCTCGATCAGGTTGGGCTGATCGGTTAAACAACAACTAGCGGAGCGACCCGGCGCGGCGTTGCCGGGGTGGATGTTGAACACTATATATATATATATATATAGTATATGCCCTTGACGATTGGTTAGGTTAAGTCCTGATATTTTCGTTAGCTTATAGCGTTCAACATCCACCCCGGCAACGCCGGGGCCGCTCCGCTAGTTTTAAATAAAATCACTTTTAAGCAACTTAAAAAACAAAACAAAAAAACGGGTTTTTTGAGTGGGGGAGGGCGATTTTTTTTTTTTAACAAAATCGAACCCCCCCAAAAAAAACTCTCTCTCTCTCCCCCTATATATATATATATATATCTATATATATATATATATATATAATATACAGTATATACGTATATAAGGAGTACAAGGAGTATCTTCATCAGAATCAGAGGTCCTCAGCTCGGTACCACAAGGAACAGTATTAGCTACACTACTCTTCATAATCGTGCTAACTGACATACATGAGGACGTTACTAGAGACAGCACAGTAACATCCTTTGCCGATGACACAAAGATCAGGAAAAAAATAGGAAACCCAGAAGATATAGGATCTCTACAAACCGACATGAACAGATTCTACAAGTGGACCCTGATCATACCCAAATTGGAATACTGCTCGGTCGTAACATCCCTATATAAAATAGAAGACATTAGACAGCTGAAAGGGATCCAGAGAAGCTTCACAGCCAAGATCAATGGGTGCAAAGAACTAAATTACTGGGAAAGGTTACACGAACTAGACCTATATTCACTGGAAAGGAGAAGAGAGAGATACACCATTATTTACACTTGGAAAATAATGGAGAAACTACTCCTAATCTTACTCTGAACCCTATAACTCCCCAAACAACGGTGGAAGGTAGAAACGGTAGACTGTGTCGTATTCCCAAATTGAAGGCGAGACAGGGAACATCCTTAACCCTGAAAGAAAATAGTTTTGTGGTGAGAGGACCAAAACTGTTCAATCAGTTGCCCAAAGACCTAAGAAACACGAAGGGAGTTGCAGTGGACATCTTCAAAAGAAGACTAGACGCCTGGCTTAGAACAATCCCCGATGAGCCGGGGATACCTGGCTATGTGAGGTGAAGAGCACAAGAAACCAACTCACTACTTCACCAGGCCAACTCGAGAGGAGGGGCGACAAGCTTGACCTTCGCGAAATGAGGAATCATCGCGCGAAACCTTTGTAAGGTTGTAAGGTAAGGTGTGTGTGTGTGTGTGTGTGTGTGTGTGTATATATATATATATATATATATTTTTTTTTTTAATATTTTTAATTAAAATAGGCCTATAACTGGAACTGAATGCGAAGAAGTGGTGTTTTTGAATGTTTCATTTCTAACTATTAATTTATCAATTTATATTTTTAGTTCCTTGAAAAACGAGTAAAATGTGCGCCAATACCAAACATGGCAAAAGTAAATAAAAATCGTTATTATTTTACTCAAAGATTGTTTTAAAATAGAATTCTTGAAAAAACAAAGAAAATGTTTACAACTTTTCATCATCGAACTCGATAAACTTCATCATTTATTTATTACAGTACTTCTTGACGTTTGTATGAAATGGGTTAAAATACCCAATCACTACAAATAATTTGGTTTAAGGGAATATAATATGTATAGGGTGGAGACACCACCTTCACCTTCTTGTGAAGAGAGACACCAACGTATATATATATATATATATATATATAATATATATATATATATATATATAGGGCGTCCCAAAAAAATGTATACACACTTTAAATACTTATAAAGGCAGTGTTTATTAAAATACATTTCATTTTCAAAATGTAATAGAATCTACAGACATTATTTAATTGTTTTGTCAACGCCTGTTTTCAAACTGACGTCCGTTCTGGTCCAGGCACTGCTGATAACGCGAAGCAATGGAATCGCAAACATCACGAAAAATTTCGTTTGATATTTGTGTGCATTCTCGTTCAATGGCTGCTCTCAATTCAGCGACTGTTGCAGGTTTTATAGCGTAGACTTTGTCTTTTAAGTATCCCCATAAAAAAAAGTCTAGTGGTGTGAGGTCTGGTGAACGCGGAGGGTATTCTACGAAACCCCTTCGTCCAATCCACATCGACATCGTGCCAAGTACCACTCGCAATACTCCACTCTTCCGTCCGGATCATCATCTTCATTAATAGCATGGACTAATCTTGGAATGTAACTTTTCCATTGACAGCGCTTCAAAATGGGTTGGACAGACGATTCTGAAATTCCTACCTCACGACTCGCTTGCCGCACAGATTTTCTTGGACTTTGGTGATACGTTTCCAGTACTCTTTCTTGCTTTGTGGGGCTTGTCGATGTCCGTGGTCTTCCGGAACGCTTCTTGTGGACATTCTGAACAGTTCCATCGGCTTCAAACTTATCTCTAATTCGAGTGATGGTAAGTCGCGTTGGTGGATCTGTTTGAAACTCCCTCCTAAACTGTCTTTGCACTTCAACTGCGTTTTCACACTTCCAGTAGCATTTTAGAATGAATTTCCTTTGTTCAAAGCTTAGTCTGACTGCCATTATTAATTCTAATGGGTTTAACTTGGAAAGAAAGAAACATCAATTGAGCTATCAGCTGTTAAAGTGTGTATACATTTTTTGGGACGCCCTGTGTATATATATATAGTGTGTGTGTGTGTGTGTGTGTGTGTGTGTGTGTGTGCAGTAATGTATTTGAAACTACTTAGATACATATTTAAATACATGTATTTATAAATACTTTTTGGAGAGTATATTTAATTACGTATTTTAAATACTTTCGAAAAGTATTTAGTATTTGTAAATACCTGTTTTTAAATACATTTTTAAAATACTTTTTTGTGAACTGTTCGACTTTGCGAGGATGTACCGTACTAACCACCCAGTATTTAACTGCTACCACAGAACACAGTAAAACATTTGTCAAGGTGCTTGTGCTTCCAGAAAGTTCCAAGCTCAGCAGGTTGGAACTTTCTGGAAGTACCTTGAAAAATGGAACTTCCAGCCTACTCTAGTGGCGATTGTCACAGACTCACAGCTGCAGTGCGGCAGCCGGCAGTCTATCCTGAGGCATCGTCATATGTGGTTGTGTAAAGTTCAGCGCTAACTGTGTAATTAGCCTTAGCCTATTGATCATATTAGACGAGAACAACATTTGTAACATGGCTGCAGCAAGTTGAAGTGGTGGAAAAGGTGGTAAAATAGAAGTTGTTGATTGTGGAAGTGCAAATACGAGTAAAAATAGCGAATCACACCTGCACCCACTCTTTGATGGAAAATATTTCTGAATAACTTCCAAAGATGGTAGTAAAGTGAAGACTTTGTCTTCTGTGCCACAAAACAATTGCAGCGTCTACTTCTGCGACTTCTCGATTTTATTTGACTCTAAGCTGATGTTAGTGATTTTATGTGCTTTTTGAAAAGTATCTAAATTGTATTTGAAATGTGTTTAAATCCATTTTAGGAGTAATGTATTTAGTATTTAAACACTTTCTGAAAACCTGTATTTTACTTAGTATTTAATTACTTTTATTTTCAATTAATGTATTTATTATTTAAGTACATCTAAAGTATTTACTGCCCATGTGTGTGTGTGTGTGTGTGTGTGTAAAACTCATTGTGGAGGAAAAAGATATGGGAGGTGTTCATTTCGTTCCAAATCGTCGTTGGGGTGGTCTCTGAGGAATAAGCAATTGAGTTTTTCACTTAGGTGAGTGTTTCTGAACAGCCAGTCCGCGGAAGGAAAGCTACCGGTCTGTATTTTCCGCGTTATAATAAAATTATGAGCAAATAACAACTTATTGATATATTACTTCACTAACGTTCTTCACATCATCGTCAATCTTTTATTTCACCAAAATATTACTGTAGAAAGTTATTGGAGATGATGACGTGGTGAGGTAAAGACCCTGAGTGAAGCGGTTCCCAACTGCCTGTCCGCGGTATTTTATAGCTGATTTTTGTCGGTTCCTCTTCTGTAAAAACTTAAGACCCATTGGCTTAGATGACTTTCAACGATGGCTGGCAGTAATTATGGTTGGATTATACAGGGTGTCTCAAAAGTCACTATCTATTTTGAAAAATAATGGGAATTACGAAAAACTGGTTTAAGACATGAAAAATATATTTATTTCAAAGTAAGTGCCACAAAGAATTAGTGCTATTTATTTATCTGCCTCCACATGGCGACCATCAGTGTCTCTACAGAGCTCAAAGCGATAAGTTGTTTCCCGGAACACACTTTCCAGCATTTGAGGTGTTATTTTCTGAACTGCATCGGTAATACGATTTCGAAGTTCGGCTACATCACTAATTCTTCTACCAGTGTACAGTGTACACCTTAGACTTAATGAAACCCCAGGCGAAAAAATCTAATGGTGTTAAATCGGGTGAACGTGCTGCCCATGGTTGTGTTCCTCCACGACCAATCCAGCGACCGGGGAAGCGTCTGTCAAGATAATCACGTACAATTATTGCATAATGGCACGGTGCTCCATCCTGCTGAAAAACTACTGTGTCAAGAATGCCATCTGTAAGAAGTTGAGGTTCGAGGAATTGTTCAAGCATGTCAAGATAATAAACCAATTAACTTTTTTTAAATACACAAATTTGCACCAGAAGTACATATCTTTATGCCAGCATAGCATTTTAAAAAAAAACATCTAATGTCACCGAAATAGATAGTGACTTTTGAGACACCCTGTACAACTGTGGTTTTCCTATATAAATTTCTCATTCTACTTTATAGACTCGCAAGCTAAAAGTTTCGTTAAAATACATAACACTAAGAATTTAAGCATTTAGAGAGAGAGAGAGAGAGAGAGAGAGAGAGAGAGAGAGAGAGAGAGAGAGTTACAAGGAGTTACAAGGAAAAGAAGTACCTCAAAAGGCCTTGAGGCCCATACCGAGGAGGTACCAATGGCAACGGGTGCCAGGGAAAATTTTGTCTTTCAACTATGCTAGCAGTAGTAGAAAACTGGATAGAAAAGTAGAAGGCTCTCTCCCCACCCTCCGCTCCCTCCCTGCCAGAGGCAGGTACGGAAAAAGGTTGAAGAAAATACCTTGACCCTGGAAAAGTAGCCAAGGAAATTTTACAGGAAAGTGGAGAATATATAAATAGAGAGAGAGAGAGAGAGAGAGAGAGAGAGAGAGAGAGAGAGAGAGAGAGAGAGAGAGAGAGAGAGAGCTTTTATTTCATTTCGAAATTATTAATTTTTGTATTCAACGTTCATTTTATATTATTTGGAGTTTCATTTTGGATATTTTTCTTTCGTAAAACAAACCCGGCGTTCCGTTTTTTGGGCTGCGGCGACGGATGCGGTTTGGGGATTGGGTCTTGCGGGTGGTTTTGCGGTTTGGACCTTCTGGGCGGTTTGCGGGGCTACTTCTACGACAATTTTAGAGAGGATGGGTTAAAATATTATTTTTTTATTTGTATTTGATCACAAATGACAAATCAAATCAAATGTACTCTATATGTTGATGCATATATACTCATATGGTGGGTGGGCCCAGGCACAGAAAGATTTCACCTACCTACTAAAATAAAATAAGAGCATATATATATATATTAGCATATCAGTATATATGCATCAACATATACATTCGATTTAATTTGTTATTTGTGATCAAATACAAATAAAAAAAAATCCTATTTTAACTCACCCACTAAAATTGTCTCAAAAGTAGCCCTGGCAGTTTGGACGTGTTCTGCGGTTTGGTGGGTTTTTTTCTCTTTTTGAATTGGACTTTCAACTTTTTGTGGGCGGGGCTTGTATGGATTTTTTTATTATTTTCAAATATTTTGGCTGTAATGCGACTGCAAAATTTAAAGTTAAATTTTAAACAAATTTCTAAACTTATTTTCACGCCTGTAATTTGATTTGATTTTCAGTTTCGTTATTAATAATTTAAACCTGAATATATTTTTTAAAAAGTTTTGTAAATTGTTTTAATAATGTAACTTTTTCATACGTTTAGTAAATGAATGTGGTTTTACTTTTTGCTATTTTTTTAATTCTAAATAATATATTTTAATGTAAAATTTTTGTAAATTTCTTTTCATTCGCGTTTATCGTATGAAGAAGACAAAGTTCGAACCTAGTTTCTCCTGTAATGCTCGATCAAAAGTGGGCGGGGCCAAGCGAATGAGTGTGTGTACGTGCGCGCGCGCGTTTGGCTACCCTACAAAACCGCGACTTTTTCGCATATTCACTTCTGTACGCGACATTTACCCAACCTAAAAACTTAATATATTTATCCAACCTTACTCAACCCTTATCTAACGAAGTGTAACCTACCCTAACCTTAATTATATCAATTTTTTTTAATAATAATACCATTTACAAAGATAAACCACCGCGACACGACACTACTAATGTACTATATGTTGTCATCAAGATTGTCGGGATTCCATAGAGAAGACAAGAACCCACAGCTATGGACTTTGGTCTTATTTATTCTTGATTGTTTTCGCAGCAAGAAGTGGGTGGCTTATTTATTGATGTATATATATATATATATATATATATATATATATATATATATATATATATATATATATGTGTGTGTGTGTGTGTGTGTGAATACAGTTTAGAACACACACACACACACACATGTGTTTATCAGTCATCTTGGCCAGTACATACTTGTTTCAAAAATTATATTCCATATATTACCGAACCAAATCGAAACTTAGACTAGCTTTTTCAGCCATTTTAGGGCTATATGTGGTTTTATTGACTTTAATTCTCTCTCAATCTGTCCTTCTGGCTGTAGACTCGGGTGAGGTAAATAATATACATTTTTATTTGAAAAAAAATATATATAAGCCTAAAGCTTGTGGGCCAAATTAAATAAAATAAATAGTTCAATTCCAGTATTATTTTTTTCGCGTTTAAATTACTGTAATAACAAAAACTGTAAAATTGTATTTATTTTATCAATAAAGGTTATTCAATTAAATTCAATTCAATATATCTTTTACTTCAAAATCGTTCCATTTTAAACGAAATAACAATAATATAGCTTCGGTTATTTCTTTTTAACTTATTTTATTTCTGAAAAAAATGATATATATATATATATATATTTTTTTTTTCTTCCACTTTACTTGACGTCATAATAAAAGCATATATGCCGAGTGGGCTTTGGAGTTATGAGTTGCGAGTTTTTGGGGTTGTGGGCAGGCTAAGACGGGACATGGGCGCTGCACGAGCGGTAAGGTACATTAAAGGCAGTGAGGAGTGTTTAGTGACCTCTAAACTTCGTACTTAATTTATATATTACAAATAATTTAGATTTCTATTTATAAAATTTGAATAATTGTTTAATGTAAAAATAACTTCATATCGTGCGTTCTTTTTTGAGGGGATTAAAATGACATTAACGGATTAAAAACCCTAATGGCTCTTTCGGGAGATTAAATGGATTAAAATGGATTTTAAAAGATAATGATTATTTATTTGGATTCAAACAAACACGCAAGTTAAAACCTCCATACGCTCAAAACAAAGAACTGAGACTTACACGAGCATAAGAGCGTTGAAGTGAGTAATCACTACTCGTATAAGTGAGTATAAAAGAACTTCATAGCTATTAAATTCACTGAAATTTAATACGAGTGTCTTTACAAATTACACACATATATATATATATATATATATATGTGTGTGTGTGTGTGTGTTCGTTACTAAAAATACGTTTTAAAAACTGTATCTTGAATAACATTAATTACCGTACACTGCAAAATGTTTCTAAACGTGAAACGTAAGTTTAGCTGACAAATAATAGAACATTACAAAGATGACCACATATTGCTTCACCTTCTTATACTGTAAGTAAAGGTTAAATCTATAGGTGAGTTAGAGCTAGGCTGACCATACGTACCGTTTTGAACGGGACAGTACCGTTTGTTTTATATTTCCTGGCCGTCCCGTCGTTTTAATAACAATGTCAATTTTGTCCCGGTTTATGTACTTACTTTTTCATGAATACAGAATATTACATAACTCCCGTCCCTTTTTTGCCATCCCAATGTCCCGTTTTTGTCTCGAGGAAATATGGTCAGCCTAGTTAGAGCGATCAAAACAATCCTATTTAATTCATCAACGATTATTTTACGTTTTCAACAATTTGTTTAATCTTGGAAAATGAACAGTGATAATAACCAAGGAAAAGATAAAAAAATGAGAATATAAAACGTAGAACAGCGCCGCAAGGAGGCCAAAAAAATAAATAAAAAAAAGAAAAAAAAGAAATGTAATCTTTATTATGAAAATTCTGAAACCATTCTTATGAGCTGCAATCATAAAACAAGTTTTATGACACTTATAAAAAGGAGAGAGATTCACGTCTGTTTTCTCAGTTTTCACAGTAAGTAGATGCATATATAAAGAACATTCCGCAAGACATTATATATATATATATATATATATATATATATGAATTTCACAATAAAACACGTGAAATGAATAAATGCTGCAAACCCACAAGGAAAAAGAAAAACGATTCCAAGGCCTTTCGTGTATTCAAAGCTACACCTCGTCAGGGTTTGCAGCTATATATATATATATATAAACCACAAGGAAAAAGAAAAACGATTCCAAGGCCTTTCGTGTATTCAAAGCTACACCTCGTCAGGGTCTGCAGCTATATATATATATATATATAAACCACAAGGAAAAAGAAAAACGATTCCAAGGCCTTTCGTGTATCCAGAGCTACACCTCGTCAGGGAATGAAGAGGGAAGGCGAGATGCCCATAAATATATACAACGTAGCGGAAACCAAAACAATTAGCACATACTTAACAAGAGTTAATGAGAGACAAAAGGAATTTTAAAAAGATATTGTGACGTACGCGCCCAATCCGTATTTTATTTATGGTATTGAACGCCCGTTCTCTATTGTTAATTTTATCTCTTAATTTCGTTCAGGATTATTCGGCCTACCCAAGACGGATGGCCCTTTAAATTGATAGGCTAGGTTCCTTCGGCTTTCCACAAGCCTACTTGGAACTTTAATTTTCCCCAGCTAACAAGAGGGGTCTATCACAAGGTATTTAAAACAACACACGCCCTCTTATAAATTTTATTAAATGTTACTTGACACAGTACATGCATTTAATATTTTATTTGTATTACATCTATAAAATTTCAGACAATACAATAATCTTAACGTCAAAGACAAAGTTCACAGTGATTGACTTCAAATCGTTAAATGATCAACAATGATAAATCTAAAGAAAAGATTAACAGTTATCGGAATTTCAATAATTTATAGATCGAGGGGTTTTATGTTTTAGTGCAACAAAAAATACATAACAATAAATGAAGTGGTCGGAATTCGACCCAGATATTCAAAGGATAAATTTACTTACTAAAGGGTAGGAGACAACTTACTCCCACTTGTGCTGCGTACGGACCGTAGATTTACGGCCCGCTACAAAGCTTGCAAACTCTACAATGTTAACTAACGGACTTCTTTCTGAACCCAAATGGACGGATTCAGGAAATTAGGGCCCAGACGTACCCTATTTCTTATTTAAGTGGAGCTAAATTTACTTAAGAGACCGTTCACAAAACTCTTGGTCCGTTGGTTAACATTAATTAAGTTACAATCAAATTCTCGGTTAAGGTCGCTAACCTTCAAGTGAATATTCTCAAATTTCCGCGTAAACGAATTTCATGAACTATAAGTTCTTAATTTTTTACGTTAGTGACAATTGATTCTTTCAGTTTTAAGTTTTCTTACTTTTACGCGCCGATTTCCGCGTACGCTAATGACATGGTATACTTTCCGTTTTAAAGTTTATTACGCCACAAGTCTACAGGGTGTTTGTTTAATCACAGTTAACTTCAAGGAGGAACGACTACAACTGACTTAACAATTTTGGAATTTACTTTTCAAATTTGAAGGACCCCGCCTTCCAATATTCTGCAAACCTATCAAATCATTTATTTTCCTAAGATCGTCCCTCCAGAAGGCTATTACCCATACAAGAGAGAAAGAAGGCGTCTTCACTACGTTTCCCAGGATCCTGGGCCCCCTGATTGGAGCTGGACCTGATTTCCGAGTATAGACCCCTCCTTCTTCCCACGAAATACATTTAAAGACCGTTAACAGATTCGAAGCCCTAAGTTTATGACCCCCTCGTGGTTCAACTTTAGCAGCGTCTTCGAATCTGTCTTACAAAAGTCACAACATCATGCAAAAGAGATGTTAAAATCTTCGACCTAGCGAAAGAGGAAACCACGCATTTGCACGCACGTCCAAATCCGTTGGATTACCCTTCTCGCTGGGGTCGGGTCTCGGTGATAAACCTCTGTCCCCACGTGGTTTGGTTTTATTACTTCTCTGATAATCCGAACTAAGATAGAACAACTTTAAACAATCTGAAACACTTCGGATTTATTCGTTCATGAACGTTTAAAAACCAAACCACACTGCGTTCAGAGATGTACACCAGAAATCTTAAAAATAACATTCCTTCACTTATTTTATAAAAGATCTCTGCCTGCAACTTCATGGTTACGACAATTGTCAATTTTATACATTCCCGCACTGTTATTGAAATTGTTTTTAAAATGGATAAATGCACATTCTAGAATATTTATTTCTATTATATCTCTGTTTTTAACAAGCGCTTTAGAACTATCCCACTTGATGCTATGATTACATCTATACATATGGTTGAACAAAGCACTGGAATTATTAGCTGTTCGACACGCATATTTATGCTGTTTTACCCTAATATCTAACGTTTTACCCGTTTGGCCTATATATACTGAGTTACATTGTGTACATCCGATCGAATACACACAACCAATCGCATTATCCGGGCTATTCTTTATTAGGCGTGATTTAACAGTATTATTGTACTTAAAGACTACATTGATGCCAATTGCTTTAAGTAAAGTCAGAAGATATTGAAAATTAACATGGTAAGGTAGCAAATGCAAAAAACTTCACTTTTTTCTACGTGAAGGTCAAAATATGATAATAAAAACCCACTCTAATAGACAGAGTTTATTTGCACAACAGTTTCGATGCCCACTGGCATCCTCTTCCGGTGGATACAGAAAAACGAATGAACCAAAAACAAGAGGGAAAACAGTCCAGGGACCATTAAGAAATTCGCACCTAGGTTAGATCCCGTTCTCCCGACACTGGAAGGGCATTTTTATTAAAGGGACCCGCTTATAAGTACATTCGCACAAATTAAAACTATCTTCTTGTTCTATACATACAGATTCTATTATTTTTTTTACATAATTATTACATTTATTATTAAATTTATTACATTTAATATTGCATTATTATTTATTACAGAAATTATAAATTTATTATTATCATACCTTGATTATTACATTGTTGTTTATTATACAGAAATTATAAACCGAAAAACGAATGAAAAAGGCGAGAAGGAAACAATCCAGAGACCAATAAGAAATTCGCACCTAGGCTAGATCCCGTTCCCCCGACCCCAGAAGGGCATTTTTATTAAAGGGTCCCGCTTAAAAGTACATTCGCGCAAATTAAAACTATCTTCTTGTTCTATACATACAGATTCTATTATTTTGACATAATTACTGCATTTATTATTGCATTTACATTTTTTAACATTTATTATTATTACCTTTACACTAATTATTACATTTATTTTATTACATTTATTATTACATTTATTGCATTTATATTTATTTCCACATTTATTACTTCCATTATTACATTTACATTTACGTCTATTATTCCAGTTACATTTTACCGAAAAAAAAACAAAAAACCGAATAAACCATTTTCGGTAAAATGTAACTGGAATAATAAACGTAACTGTAAATGTAATAATGGAAGTAATAAATGTGGAAATAAATGTAAATGTAATAATAAATGTAATAATAAATGTAATAATTAGTGTAAAGGTAATAATAATAAATGTTAAAAAATGTAAATGCAATAATAAATGCAGTAATTATGTCAAAATAATAGAATCTGTATGTATAGAACAAGAAGATAGTTTTAATTTGTGCGAATCAAGTGGGATAGTTCTAAAGCGCTTGTTGAAAACTGAGATATAACTGAAAGAAATATTCTAGAATGTGCATTTATCCATTTTAAAAACAATTTCAATAACAGTGCGGGAATGTATAAAATTGACAATATCTTGTTAAAATTCCTTTTGCCTCTCATTAAATCTTGTTAAGTATGTGCTAATTGTTTTGGTTTCCGCTACGTTGTATATATTTATGGGCATCTTGCCTTCTCTCTTCATTCCCTGACGAGGTGTAGCTCTGAATACACGAAAGGCCTTGGAATCGTTTTTCTTTTTCTTTGTGGGTTTGCATCATTCATTCGTTTCACGTGTTTAATTGTGAAATTCATCCCATATATATATATATATATATATATATATATATATATATATATTATATATTACTCACGCGATTATTCGTGATTTACTCAAACGTGAGTCGCTAACCGTAATTTACTAATTGCGTCCATTATGCACTTATCCATGATCATGATACCGACCTAACCTAGATTTGGCACGGTGTTTACATCCGCGCCTGGCCTCCTGCCATCCCACTACAACGCGCCTCAGTCAGTGTCTCTCTCTCTCTAATTTTCGGCCATGAACTTTACTAATTCATGCTCATATTTGTCTGAGAATTCAAAAGATGAGTAGAGCACGCTGAATTAATTTTTCAAACGAATGTAGTGAAAAAGTGATCCATAAATATATTTTATTTTGTTTATTAAGCTGTCTGGAAAATGTTCTTTATGATGTCCATATATTTTTCGCGAGAAAGGAAGTGAACGAATTCAAGTTCTGAGAAAGAGGCGTATCTGGTATTAATGTGACTGCATATGATATCGACTATTTCTTAAAAAGAGATGGTGTTAGGTATGAGGCAGAGCTGGGCATTTGCGGCATATTTTGCGGTACTGCGGTACTGCGGTACTACCAAACTACCAAACCGGCACCAAACCGGTACGCGGAAATTTGAATGCGGTAGCGGTACTGCGGTACTTTCAGCGATCCTTTGCGGTACTGCGTTATGCGGTTCCGGTTTGCGGTTTGCGGTAGTACCGCAGTACCGCAAAATATGCCGCAAATGCCCAGCTCTGGTATGAGGTATGATGTTAGGTATTCCCCCCTCATCGTCCGAATATTGTACAAAACGTCATTTGAGCTGAACAGTTTTGAACAAAAAATTCAAGGAATAGAATTATTTGAAAATCAAGTAAGAAACTAAAAAAATCCAAGCGCTTTAACAATGACGTCAGTGTCCTAACTGTCAGAATGTTCAATGACATAAGCGGTGAAAAACTCGGCGATTTGAACTCTGAATTCTTTTACGGTGTAAGTCAAGCGGGATGTAAAATTGCATCTGGTTAGTGCTACGGAGGGCAATTTCTTATTAATGAATTCCTGACGAACCTACGTTCTTTTTCCTGGAAGATTTAGAAAAAAAAGCTGCACTACCACTTAGAATTTAGAAAAAATGTCTACATTTCTTAATGTTTGAAAGACTTCGTCGCAAAACTTAAGTGTAACGCATAAGTGCAGTAATGAGTAAAAATGGTCCCGAGGATATGCATTGAGAACCGTTTTCTGTAAATCATTTATATGACCTCTCATTACGAATGCCTCATCCTAGGTTTGTCCAACCAATTTGTACCCGATTTGAAATTCTTTAACTGTATTCACAATACGATTGAATAGTCCGCTGGAAGTTCTGTCAGCAGTGACATCCGCAAATCCAATCAATCGTTCATGTACTGTGCCTTCGAAATCAAAACGCAAAACTATCGAAAGCCGCGATTCCGACACAACATCAGAAGTTTCGTTGATGTAATTTCGGATAGTAGGAGACGTTCCTTGAAACGCAATTGATGTTCTTAAATGATCGTCTAAAAGAGAATCATTACCTCTATTTAATGAGTTGAAAGACTCGCCATAACCTCTTGACTCTTCCAGGTCAAGTGGTTTTAGAATAAAATCACTTTTTCAGTCCTAACTTCATCCTAAAACCACCACATATGCTCTTTTACCGTCCGTCAAATTGTAGCAAGGTTCGAGCATGAAAGAAAATACAAAAATAAAACAAAATAATAACAATAAAATAAAAAAAACAATAAAATAACAAAATAAATATTGTTGTGTATGTGCCGCAAAGAGTTTTAATTGGAGGAAGCTCTTGTTTTACTAGGTAGCAAATTACATCAATTAACCGTCCTAAAATATCTCTCATCTTCTTAACTCGTTCATTATGTTCGCTTATATTAAATTTCCGTTGGTAGTCATGTAAAGTGTCAACTCTTTGTTTTTTCAAACATTTGCAGTTGCACAAAACAGTAAACTTGGGATCTTTCATGTTTCTACTGAGATGTAGGTGTCTGATTGGGATCGAAAAACCCGTTTATTCCACACACACACACACACACACACACACACACCATTCTCTTTTGAAAATAATAAATAAGACCAACAAAACAGCCTATTTTGTTTTTTTACAACCGGTCAACCACTCCACAGTTTCATACTGCAAATTGAAAAAGTGTCTGGTATACTCAGTCTTTTTATCTTTATGTTTTGACGCTAAATTTGCAGTGCTGGACAAGACCTACCTTTATCACTACCTCTAGCTTTTCTTCAAAAGTACGGAAAGAAAATGGTTTACTTAATAGTTCTTCAACATTATTTTCCATTTCTATATGAGGCCCTCCTAGGAAGAAGTGGCTAAGCGACAAAAGTAAAAAAACGCCAGAAAACGCGGTTAAAGTTGTACCAAATTTGAAAGTTGTCATAACTTTTGAACTTCTTAAGATATTTCGTCGAAATATGTTCAAAAGTTCAAAAGTTATTTCACTTTCAAATTTGGTACAACTTTTAATTGCGTTTTTTGGCGTTTTTCACTTTTGTCGCTTAGTCACTTCTTCCTAGGAGGGTCCATATAAGGGGAGAAAATCCCAGAACAAACGTGTTTTAAATCCAAATAAGTTTGAAATCGACAACACAATGATAAGACACTTCTCACTAAAAGGATGTGGTACTGATACATTGCACGACTTGATACTATTATTTATGCTATACTTCCCCTCTCTCCCGCCTGCGCGCGCAACTGGAAAAGTTTTTTGACGCAGGAAGGAGGGGCCAAGGGCGAGTGCCCGTCAAAACGTCTCCCCCTACCACTCCAATAGAGGAAGAAGAGCCAAAATCAAGGTCCAGGATTTTCGAGATGCCTGGACACTCTGCATTTGTTACTATAGTTAAAATATAGTAAAGGTTTCTAGTTTTTAAACTGAAATTATTAACCCATTAGTGCCCATTGGTAGAATTTCCTACCGACAAAATTTTTGTCATTATTGCATCACTTTTTCTTGTATTCACGTGATCTTCGGTATGAGTCATTGATATGACGCAATCTAAAAGACTGTCATATCAATGACTCATACCGAAGATCACGTGAATACAAGAAAAAGTGATGCAATAATGACAAACAATTTTGGCGGTAGGAAATTCTACCAATGCGCACTAAAGGGTTAAAAAAATTTCCTCATTCCCACTCATATTCCATGGCTGTGCAGCGCACACCAAGCATACCCGGAATATACGCCCCTGTTCTATTAATATATTAACCTTTTATTTCTTATTTCGTGCACCAATGCGCGTCTATTTCTATAGTGAGTGACGTGTCTGATGTACGATGCAGTCCTGCCAAACGCACGATTACGGTTATTTTTCAATTTTAATAGTGCTGCCCCAATTTGAGTGCCCTGTTAAGCCGTTAAATTCGTTGCAACCCTGATGTGTAACTGTAAAACGTTCTATGACCAAGATCGGTCCTTCCAAAGATCCGATCACAGAGACCAACACCCATTCGGGCACGTGATCTTCTATAGACTCTCTTATTATTTTTACTAACGTAATCTAACCCGCAAGACACTTGTCCAAAGGAGAACTGCAATGCACACACTTACAAAGGTGTCATAAACTCATAACCGAACCGCTTTCCGTTGGTCTGGGTAGTAGTTGGATATGGGTGGGGCAGTTGTGTGTGTCCAAATTATGTAGCGTCCCGTAGTTCGGATCCCACGTATAGCTGTAGGTGGTCCACTTCGTCGTATGACCTTATTAGATGTTGCGAATGGGGTTAAACAAACCCATCAAATAAAATAACTCACCAGCCAGCGAGTATGGACAGAAAAAATGAAAGAAATTTTTTTAAAAAAGTCATTCATACACCACGGATGCATTTCAAGTGCCTATAAACACACTGATAAGAGCAACATGACTAAGTTAAGAATACGGCTCAATGAGGCTAAGGTTATAAGGTTATTTACGTGTAAATAATGTACCATACAAATCCTCACCCCAAATTCCTATTTAAACGAAGGACTACAGATATCAAACCAGCCTTTGAGCCTTTCAACAAACGCATGCATATGTTAAATGGTAGCAGCGTGATTTAAGACTTAAGATATTCAGAGATTAAGTAATTAATTAAGATAAACGTACACCGCTTGACACAACGATATAAGCAGAGAAGCATGGCTAGGAATGTTCCATACTGCATCATACACTATACGGTACTGAAAGCAAGCACACCGACAATGTCTATTGATTTCTCCTAGTGGTTAGTGTGTTCCTCTTATAACGAACATTTTATGTTCATACTATGGAGTTTTGATCGTTTCCATCTATGAGTAGCTTCTTTATTAATGGATATCATTTCGAATTTCGACACTTTCGTTGGTATGAATTCAGACCCGGCCACTACCTCTTACTAAGTTACTACATTTAATAAGAAACTTTTATCTTTATCTAATGTAGACTCGCGAAACCCATTCTATACGTACTTTAATTCGAAAAACAAAAGAAAACTTATTGAAAGACACCATCACAAACCAATTCTGTTTTTAATACAATTATCTAATTATTGTATTCTATTCTAATATGTGTTTTTCAAAATATATTAAGAAAAGCACTTGACAACCTGAGAGAGAGAGAGAGAGAGAGAGAGAGAGAGAGAGAGAGAGAGAGAGAGAGAGAGAGAGAGAGAGTTTCACTTCTCAGTAATTGTATTTCAAAGATTTTATCTTTAATTTTAAGCTCACCATTTCTTGTACTATTTATGTTCTCCATCTTGGAAAAAAACGTGCTCATAATCATAACACGAAAAATTTAGGAAATGTAGCCTTAAAATCGGAAGCAACCGAGTTACATTTATATTGTTTTATCCGCATTAAGGAAACGTTTTCCTTTCAACCTCTCGTACGAAACGTTATTCCAGTTTACCTTATTATTAGGCTGACCATATTTCCTTGAGACAAAAACGGGACATTAGGATGGCAAAAAAGGGACGGGGGTTATGTAATATTCTGTATTCATGAAAAAGTAAGTACATAAACATATTGAGAGCTTACAATTATTCTTCAGTGACAGAACCCATACAGAACCCATAAAAAAAACGGTACTGTCCCGTTCAAAACGGTACGTATGGTCAGCCTACTTATTATAGAATAGTGAAACGGATTTCACGCTTAAAAAGAGGAAACTTATCAATAACGTTTCGATAAAGTTTCTATCCTATTATCGAACATATTACGATTCTAATTGAAATCAGAACGTGAACCAACTTCTCCCCCCTCCTATTTACCGTTTCGTTTCAGACGTAGGCGAGTTCATATTTCTTAAGCTCGCTTCGTACGTCTTCCAGACTCCGGTAATTGACTAAACAAAAGAAATACGAATGAAATTCAATGAGGCTTATAGGCAAAGCTCGTAGCTTCTGTTTAAGAAGAAGAAAACTGGAACTGAAAGAGAAATTGAACCGACGGGCGAAGGCGCATAGTTAGAATTTGGAAGGACGATCGGGGTACGTCATTACGGAAGCAAATACCGGAAGGAGGAAACGAGACTTGATTACTAACGACACGCTTAACAACGCATACAGAAAATCAAAATTCGCTCATAACGAACGATTCTAGTGCGATCAAAAAGGGTAGGAACAGTAATATGGGAAATTTTTAGTAACTCAAAATTTAATTCCTACAATTAATGATTATTCAGCTGCTGCATTAATTACTTACACAGCAGTCTTGATAACGGTAGCTGGGTTGCTACCGAAACGTCAATACTTTAAAGTGAGTTGAATTTTTTTTTGGGGGGGGGGGCTTCATTTAATTATCATTATTATTATTATTATTATTATTATTATTATCATCATCATCATCATTAATTTACACGCGTAACGGTATTGTCAACACCACTGAAAGCGTAGTGGTGTCGAAGAATTCTCCTGAAACGTAGAATAAAACAATTAAGCGGCGAATGATGACGACATCATCGTCATTTCTTCCTTTGAAACCCTCCAAAGAAATAGATTTGTTCAAGTACGCAAACTGATGTACAGCATCAATAACGAGGAGAGGGGAAGAGAGGGGAAAGAGCGAATACGGAAACGGAGATTCGATGAAATAATTAATTAAAATAATTAAGAAGCCATCTTGCGAGCGGAGAGACACACACGAGAGACATCAGATCTTGCTTCCTTCCACTTGTTTAATCAACAAATCGAAAATACATTTAATTAATATTTCCTTTGTAAAACAAATGCTAAAATCAATCCACACTTCCACAAATAACATATATATATATATACACGAGGGCCACTCAATATATTTTGCTCCACCTTTTTTTTCTTTCCAAGTTTCCTTGTAAGTTCCAGAAATTTTGTACACAAATAATTACGTACCTTTTTTCCAAGTTTTTATTTTTCCACATAGTCTCCATCCTTTTCTACAGCTTTCCTCCACCTCGAAACAAGGGCCTTTGTTCCTTGCTGGTAAAAGTCCACTGAGTTCCGCTGGAGCCACCTCTTAACCTCCTCAACAACCTCATCGTCACTCTGAAACTTTCTTCCACGAATAGCATTCTACATTGGCCCAAACAACTCGAAGTCTGACGGTGCCAGATCCGGGCTGTATGAAGGGTGGGGTAACGCAGTCAAGCGCATTTTTGTGATGGCCTCTCTCGTTTGCAAAATGTTGTGTGGTCTTGCGTTATCGTGCAAAAGAAGAACGTCTTCCAGTTTTCTCTCCAGTGGAACTCGCTTTATACGTCTCTGGAGTCTCTGTAGGGTAGCAATATATGCCTCTGAGTTGATTGTTTGTCCTTTCTTCATAATGTACACAAAAATCACCCCTTTCACGTCCCAGAAGCCATGTCCCCTTTCATGCCATTTTGAACTTTTTCATGCGTGGGAAGCTTGCGTGATGCCACTCCATAGAGTGGCGTTTTGTTTCAGGTTCAAAGTGGTGTACCCAAGTCTCATCCCCAGTCACAATTCGTGAAAGGAAGTAATCCCCTTCTGTCTCGTATCGAACCAACGACTCAGAAGCAATTTCTTTTCTTTGGGCTTTGTGATCTTCTGTCAGTTCGCGAGGAACAAACCGTGAACACACTTTTGAGTATCCCAGTTGCTGAATTATCGTATTCACACTTCCTTCACTAATTCCTAGCTCCAGTGATAGCTCCTTGTATGTGACGCACCCATTTGATCGAATGATGCTGTTAGCACGTTGCACAGTGTGAGATGTCACAGCCGATGCCGGGCGACCGCTGCGTGACTCATCATCGAGGCTGGCTCTCCCTCTCTCCGATGATCTCGCACGTTTAGACCAGCGTCCAACTGTGCTTCGATCAACAACAGCATCTCCGTAAACGTTTTGTAGACGTTTGTGAATATTTCCAACTGTTTCCTTCTCTGCGGTTAAGAACTCGATAACAGCTCTCTGTTTACGACGCACATCACTGTCAGACGCCATTTTCAAAACTGCGTTAACCATCGGTTTTATACAAGGGCGTTTAAAAGCGGTTTTATACAAGGAGGGGAGGTTCAAACTGGAAAAATCCGGTTATTGAAGCGCAGAAAGTTCAAACTTACGGCCCAAAAGACATTTCAGCCCCATGGCCTATTATTTAGCTAAGAAAAAAGGGTGGGGCAAAATATATTGAGTGCTCCTAGTGTGTGTGTGTGTGTGTGTGTGTGAAAATTATTTCACGAACGTAACACGTGAAAAATATTTATGATGAATAAAACCACGAAGGAAAGGAAACACAGAGTGGTGCTCAAGCGCTTTCGTCTAATGAGATCCTCATGAACACTGAAGTAAATACAGAGTTCAAGACTATAACCTGGTTAAAAAAAATATATATTATATATATATATAGAAATAAAAATTGTGGGAGGAGCATACAAATTTGTAAGGAAAACTACTACAATTTTAGCACTTTGCCCGAATTCAATACAAGATCAAATGGATTGTTTACAACCAATTTTATAGATATGCATGAATGATATATAGGTCACAAAAAAAATAAAGAACTCTTCTGGGAAAATTAAATCCACTATAGTCTGAATAAGTAATGGTAAATGACAAACACTATAGTTTTTTCTTTTTCATGATGTTAGCCCGACGTGAGCAACGGGTCACTCGCAAAGAGGCCGCAAAAATATAGTTGGGCTGGGATGCTTTGAACCCTAGATCCTGTCCCAAAGCTGGATCCTATCTACTTTGCAGATAGCTGGCGAGGGAAGCTATATTTTTGGGGCCTCTTCGCGAGTGACCCGTTGCCAGCGTCGGGCTAACATCATGAAAAAGAAAAAACTATAGTGTTTGTCATTTACCATTACTTATTCGGACTATAGTGGATTTAACTTTCCCAGAAGAGTTCTTTGTTCCATGCACGGTCTGTGTGTATCATGAAAAACCTCAGGGGACCATTCTGAGTTCAATCCCATGTGTAATTGTGTGTATGTATATATATATAGCGTGTTTCAGGAGGAAAGGTCAATACTTCGGGAGATGATAGTATCGGTCATTGTGAAAAAAAAAGTTCATATGAACATGTGTCTAATTCTGATTGGTCACGGAGATAGAGCTGTTTGAATCTACAAATACAAAAGCATTGTCAATGGTAATCAAGAAAGAGAAACCAATTACTGTTTCTAACATTTAATGTTTAAACATTGGCATTTTGAATGTTATCAGATACAGAAATGACAAATTTGTTACAGTTTACAATACGTTTTCGAAAATCCCACCGTCAACCTCAATGCACTTTGCAACTCGTGTGCGAAGATCACGTGTTGTTCGTCTGAGTTGATCTTGACGTTCCTTTATGCGGGCAGCAGCATCCAAAATGCGCGCGAGCAATTCGTCTCGTGTATCCACCTTTCACAACAGTCAGCTGTCGATTGGCTTATGTTACATGCTTATATTACAGCTTACATGGTTCAAGGTTATAGGGGAGGGAAGGGGGAGGAAGAGCTGCGCGCGCATCAGATTCAAACAGCTCTATCTCCGTAACCATTCAGAATTAGACACATGTTCATACGAACTTTTTTTCTCACAATGACCGATACTATCACCTCCCGAAGTATTGACCTTTCCTCTTGAAACACCCTGTGTGTGTGTGTGTGTGTGTGTGTGTGTGTGTGTGTGTGTGTATACCGTCAATGCATTCATAGTTTAAGTGGAAGTATGAAGAGTTAAAAATCTTTTCACACAGCACCATTCTGCCCATCCGCCCATTTCAGGGTACGAGCAACTCGCAGCAGCATTGTCAAATAGTTAGGAAGCTAAAGTACTGACGAAGCTTTCGTAAGTGGTTCATTACCAGTAAAAGTAAGAATGCTCTGTGTTAGTCATCCAGTTCAAAGAGCATCTATATCCGTATTCAATTTATTGTAATTTTCGTTGGGTAGTTTGTGTATATATATATATATATATATATATATATATATATATATATATATATATAATATATAATATATATATATATATATATATAGCTGGTGAGGGAAGCTATATTTTGGGCCTCTTTGCGAGTAACCCGGTGCCCACGTTGGGCTTTCAATCATGAAAAAGAAGAAACTATAGTATTTGTCATTTATCATTACTTAATCGAACTATAGTGGATGTAAGGAGGTCCGGTGCTAGTGTCTCCGAGCAACTGATACAATGAGCAACCCGACAACCCGTAATTTCCCAGAAGAGTTCCTTGTTCCATGCACGGTCTGTGTTTAACATATATGTGTCTCAGGGGGCCATTCTGAGTTTGTATATATATATATATATATATATATATATATATATATATATATCCCCTTATCTTATCTGATTTCGTCTTTTCGTTTCGAAACACTTCCTATTTTACTTCCGGGGAAAGAAGCAGAAGTAAGATTTTTAAATCAACTTCCAAACTTGCTTTTCCTCCACCCTTTTTCTTTTAAATCATTACGTTATATGTATATATATATATATATATATATATATATATATATATATATATATATATATGAATTATGCCATTAGAAGGCGGAGGCCTTGACCCAGTATCAGAGAAAAGGAACTGAATGGATGAAGAAAAATCGAAAAACTCTCTCTCTCTCTCTCTCTCTCTCTCTCTCTCTCTCTCTCTCTCTCTCTCTCTCTCTCTCTCTCTCTCTCTCTCTCTCTCTCTCTCTCTCTCTCTCTCTCTCTCTCTCTCTGGCAGTGGATTGAAAAGTGGCTGAAGAATAGGCGGCAGAGGGTTGCAATTAAAGGGGCTAGTTCGGGTTGGGCCTCAGTCACTAGCGGTGTTCCTCAGGGTTCCGTTTTGGGGCCACTGTTGTTTTATCATTTACATAAATGATATCGACGGTGGGATCGTCAGTAGGATCGCCAAATTCGCTGATGACACAAAGCTTGGGGCCAATGTTGGGACGCCCGAGGCGATAGAGCAACTGCGTGCGGACCTAGGTAGAATATGAGAGTGGTCCGAAAAAATGGCAAATGCCGTTTTACTTGGGTAAATGCAAGGTGATGCACATTGGCTACGTTAATCCCAAGTCGGACTACTCCATGTTGGGGAGTAATATCGAGGCCACTGATTTGGAAAAGGACTTGGATGTGCTAATTAGCAGCGACCTTAAGTTTACGAAACAGTGCGTAGAGGTGGAAAAGAAAGCCCAGAAGCTGTTGGGTTATATCAGGAGGCAATTTCAGTTTCGGAACAAGGAGATTGTGCTCTCTCTGTACAATTCCCTGGTTCGGCCGCACCTGGAGTATGCTGTGCAGTTCTGGTCGCCCACCCTCAGGAAAGATATTGAGAGGCTGGAGCAAGTGCAGGCGAGGGCCACAAAGTTAATCCCTTCCGTTAGGCATATGGGCTACAATCGACGCTTACGCGCCCTGGACTTGTTTTCGCTGGAAACTCGGAGGCTGCGCGGTCAACTCATCGAGGTTTCCAAGCTCTTACACGGGTTCAACGATGTCGATTTCAGAAGCATGTTTAGTTTAAATGATAACTCACAACAATGGTTGGAAGTTGGATTTGAAACGGTTTAGCACTACTGTGTGTGGGAATTACTTTACCTATAAGATCTGTGACACGTGGAACAGGCTACCTTCGGAAGTTGTGAACAGTTCCTCTGTGGATCAGTTCAAGAAAAGGTTAGACCGAATCTTGCACACTATTTGAGGGTGTAGGAATTTTTCCGTGGCACCCGTTGCCATTGGTACCTCCTCGGTATGGGCCGCAAGGCCTTTTGAAGTACTTCTTGTCCTTGTAACCCCTTGTAACTCTCATTCAGTTCTGATTTGTAAGAGGTACTTCGCGTGAACATTTTGGATCTGTGACAAACGGAAGAATTCTCCCTTGGCTTACGCTGATCCAAACCAACTGGTTTCTTCCCTGTCTGATATTTAACCTATTTGCCAAGTTTAGTCCAAATTGGTACATGCCTTTTTGACTTTTCATTAATGCTCACACACACACACACACACACACACACACACACACAACACACACACACACACACACACTATTTTATCAGAGTAATATCTTTTAGGTCACCTTTTTCATATAATAAAATGAAGCTTACAAGAAACATGGACTGCGGTGAGCCCAAAAGTGATTCCTCAGTGGTGAACATTCCATATGTACCAGTGTTCACGAGGGATAACTAAAGAGCCCATTTTTTTATTATTTAAATATTTTGTAAAAGCAAAAATAGTCATTCATATTTAGGTTTGATTTAATAGAAAAACCTTCGCTTTAACCAATGATCCCCTTAACAGATGTCCCCTTAAAGGGGCATTGGGCATTTACCTTAGCATTAGGAAGATTGCACGCGATGAGTGCTGACTCCACCTTTTTCTTATCATCACCGTGTCGGGCAAATATCTTCATTATCCTAAAATAAGAAAATAAATTTGGTTATTAAAACATCATCAGATTACATTAATCTTTACATTGATCCTTTGAAGAGAAATCTCAACTTCTTTTAAATTATATAATTTTCCTCCCTCGTTCCAAAAATGCTATTTTAGACTTTTGCATAATACTTTTTAAGGAATACATTTTTTTCTGTATTGAAGCTGTTTAAACACACAGCATCATTAAGGGACCTTATATCATTTACATATAATCACTAGTCAAGTAATTTATTTCATTCCTGGCGATTTCTCGCTGCCTATCACCCCATATATATATATATATATATATATATATATAATTATACACACCTTTGGTTACCTTTGGTTAGCTTCCGCCCGAATTGTTCATTCTGACGAAGGTCAAGCTTTTCACTCCACCTTAGACCTACAGTTTAACGTGGGATCCGAACCACGCCCCACCAGCAGCCCAGCGTCTTAACCACTAGGCCACCCATTTATCTACCAACCACTTTTTTTTTATTGTGTGGAAGGATGAACAGCTGGGTTTTGCTGCGCGCCGGCTGCCGTCACCGGGTCTCGATCCCGGGGCCGATGGATTTGTAGTCAGCGACGCTAACCACTGCACCACCGAGGCGCCTAAGGGGTTCTAAAAAACCTTAGCTCCCCCACCCCATTTGCAGCTTACATGTTTACTTATATCGAAATAGTTTTTAGTGATTATAAAAATATATAAAATTCTTTATTTATTGCAGGTATTAAAATTACTCTAGCTGATAAAGTGATAATATAATGGCTTCTCAATTAATTGGTGATTCGGAGAGGCAACGTGTGATAGATCGCATACGAGCAACAACATTTCGGGAAGCTTGTGATGCTGGAGCCACCTTTATAACACGTTCATGGGTTGCCAAAAAGTTGCGAAGAAGTGAGGACTTCGTCAAAATAAATTGGAATAAAACTTTGGATGAATGTGAAATGGATACAACCAAATCTGGACGCCCGAATTTGCCACTCTCTCAGGAAACAAAGGACATCATTGAAAGTGGTACGGTACGCGTAAGCGGAAAAACAGCTGTGCTAAACTTTCTAGAGAGATCGAAGTGTTGAGAGGAAAGATCGTTAGTGGTAAGATCATTCGACTGTACCGTCATAGGCAAGGTTTAAAGCCTTGGCATGAGCTTCCAAAGCCAAGAAAAACTCAACTTAACATCGATGACAGAATGTGGTTTGCCCATTATCTTGAAGATTGGGATGTGGATGATTTCATGCATTTAGCTGTCTCCGATGAATTTTTTGTTTACGTAAGACGTCGGCCTAACTACCAAAATGATCGAGTGTGGGCCACAACACCAGATGAAATCGATGACAATGAACATTATCGCGAATTATTAAAAAGTCCAGACTGTGTTGGTGTGTTTGTTTTGTTCAATGCAAAGGTCATGTGGGTGCTGAAGCCAAATGGTCAGAGTTGGGATGGACAGTATTTTCGTGATATTATTCTATCCCAGCATGTCATTCCTTTTCTAAGAAACCCAAACAATGTTATGGAGATGTCGATCAGGTCACACTTCTGCACGATAAGGCCTCCTGCTTTAAGGCATTAGCCACTCAACAGTTGTTGCGGAACCATGAGATCGATTTCTTTGGAAATAAAGAATGGCCAGGAAATTCTCCTGACCTGAACGTCTGTGAACACATTGGATCAGTTATAAAGGACAAGGTTGAATGTCTCTCGTTTCAAGAACCTGCAGCAAATCGATTTTCGAAGGATACAATGACGCAACACATTGAAACTGTTTTAGCAAATTTGCGTAACGATCAAGATCTATTCACGTCACTTTTGGCAAGCTACCCAAAGCGAATTCAGGCTGTCTTGGAAGCCCTGGCGGGAACCCAAGTTTTAATTGTTTCTCATTAAATGCAGGATTAAATTCTCTTTTGTAAGGTATGTTTAGTTTTACTGTACCTCTAATGGTTTAGGCCATGGGCGGGGGGGCTAAGGTTTATTGGAGCCCCTATATATATATATATATTATATATATATATATATATATATATATATATATATATATATATATATAGATAGATAGATAGATAGATAGATAGATAGAGAGAGAGAGAGAGAGAGAGAGAGAGAGAGAGAGAGAGAGAGAGAGAGCCTATGTGTTCAACAACACAAAACCACCATTTAATGAGTACTGAAAAATATGGTAAAAAAGCAAGAATTACACCACGAAATAACTTTAATTAATTTTTCAATTCAATTCATTATTATTATTATTATTATTTTGTTTATATCCTTATTGAAGAGATCAAAGAGGTATTCATCGAAAGGGTTTCTTTCATAGCAGGAAAATACTATTTATCTCTAATCTAGTAAATGGAGGAGAAAATTTAAATCACGTCTTAGAAAGAATTAGAAATTAGAATTAGAAAAGAATTTCTCACACTTTTTTGGGGGGCCCGATTTTATTTCGAGGGTAAATATGAAATAAGGGGAAAAATAAACGTTTTCTTTTTTTCTTTTGGTATTTTATGAAAACGAGTATCCAAACCTTTTTGGGGAACTGAGTTACTCTTAAACTTTGGCCAGAAAGAGTGATTAGCTCGTCGTGCCCTTACTCACTCGCTTTCCACTACCCCCAATCCCCTCCGCCTCTTCCCACTTCTATATCTTACAATTACGATCGAATCATTCTGGTTTTCAATCTTCGATAACGTACAAGAATGTGACTTAATATTACGCGTAAAATCCCCCTTAATAATGAAAGCCTTTATTTACGTTCAAATCTGAAACATTACGAACGGGAACTATGTCGGAACGATATTAATTTCCTTGCCCAAATTTGCAACAGTGACTTTTGATGCAAGGACGCGATTCTTGCCGATCACACATCGTCTTATGATGATTCATACGTGCGTGAAGTTTCATCAATTTATGATGAACGGTTCAAAAGTTGTGACGTGGACATACGCGAGTGTGACGGACGGACGGACGGATAAGATCAATCCAGTACGGACCTTCCAGATTTATTTACACAGAAACATAATTTTTAAAAAAAGAATGTCATAAAGGAGCGACTCTCCAGCCTAGACGAGGAAAGAACAGTTCACTTCAGTTCAAACCGACCGTGCGTGTGATCTCTCCTAGATATAAGATTAAGGAATGTTCACTTCTCCGATCACAATACAGACTCTGTAACGACCCTCATAAACCTGACGACTGAAATCAAATGTTTTACGATGTAAATATTGGAACATTCCTCGCAATGAACTTTATGAACCACGAAATTATTTACCCCTTTACTGTTCTCGGAGTTAAAAAAAACCTTTCCTCAATGAATAACAATTATCTGCGCGACTAACAACAGTAGATTCGTTGAGAATCAAGAACTTATCGAACGAAAGATCCGTGCTCCGTATCACTAAAATGCTCATTTTACCAAACTTATGTGACCAAACCTGGCGAAACTTTATACGAGCAACGTGAGATGTACGAATAAAAATATCAGAGTAGCCAAGTTAAAAAAAAAAGTTTCAAGCTCCGAATGCAAACACTGCAGACCAGTTGGTGCAACTTTGTTGGATGTACGAGGGCCACTCAATATATTTTACCCTACCTTTTTTTTTTCTTTCCAAGTTTCCTTGTAAGTTCCAGAAATTTTGTACGCAAGTAGTTACATACCTTTTTAACAAGTTTTTATTTTTCCACATAGTCTCCATCCTTTTCTACGACTTTCTTCCACCTCGAAACGAAGGCTTTTATTCCTTGCTGGTAAAAGACCGCTGGGTTCCGCTGGAGCCACCTCTTAACCTCTTCAACAACCTCATCGTCACTTTGAAACTTTCTTCCACGAATAGCATCCTTCATTGGCACAAAAAAAATCGAAATCTGAAGTTGCCAGATCCGGGCTGTATGGAGGGTGGGGTAACGCAAACGCATTTTTGTGATGGCCTCTCTCGTTTGCAAACTGTTGTGTGGCCTTGTTTTATCGTGCAAAAGGACGTTTTCCAGTTTTCTCTCCGGTCAAATTCGCTTTATACGTCTCTGGAGTCTCTGTAGGGTAGCAATATATGTCTCTGAGTTGATTGTTTGTCCTTTCTTCATAATGTCCACCAGAATCACCCCTTTCATGTCCCAGAAGATGGTGGCCATAACCTTTCCTGCAGAGGGAGCCATTTTGAACTTTTTCTTGCGTGGGGAGTTTGCGTGATGCCACTCCATGGATTGGCGTTTGGTTTCAGGTTCAAAGTGGTGTATCCAAGTCTCATCCCCAGTCACAATTCGTGAAAGGAAGTCATCCCCTTCTGTCTCGTATCGAACCAACGACTCAGAAGCAATTTCTTTTCTTTGGGCTTTGTGATCTTCAGTCAGTTGGCGAGGAACAAACCGTGAACACACTTTTGAGTATCCCAATTGCTGAATTATCGTATTCACACTTCCTTCACTAATTCCTAGCTCCAGTGATAGCTCCTTGTATGTGACGCGACGATTTCATCGAATGATGGTGTTAGCACGTTGCACAGCATGAGTTGTCACAGCCGATGCCGGGCGACCGCTGCGTGGCTCATCACCGAGGCTGGCTCTCCCTCTCTCCGATGATCTCACACGTTCAGACCAACGCCCAACTGCGCTTCGATCAACAACAGCATCTCCGTAAACGTTTTGTAGACGTTTGTGAATATTTCCAACTGTTTCTTTCTCCGAGGTTAAGAACTCGATAACAGCTCTCTCTTTACGACGCACATCACTGTCAGACGCCATTTTTGAAACTGCGTTAACCATCGGTTTTATACAAGGGCGTTTAAAAGCGGTTTCATACAGGGAGGCTCAAACTGGAAAAATCCGGTTATGCGAAGCGCAGAAAGTTCAAACTTACGGCCCAAAAGACATTTCAGCCCCATGGCCTATTATTTAGCTAAGAAAAAATGGTGGGGCAAAATATATTGAGTGCCCCTAGTAGTATTTGTCACTTTTATTTCGTATACACAATTTGAGAAGAAGGTTTGCTAGAAAAGCTTTGCCAGTTTTAATCCCTTAGGGTCTCGTTTTCAGGTATATATATATATGGGATGAATTTCACAATAAAACATGTGAAATGAATGAATGCTGCAAACCCACAAGGAAAAAGAAAAACGATTCCAAGTTCTTTCGTGTAGCTTTGAATACACGAAAGAACTTGGAATCGTTTTTCTTTTTCCTTGTGGATTTGCAGCATATATATATAATATATGCACAGACCGTGCATGGGACAAAAAACTCTTCTGCGAAAATTAAATTCACTATAGTCCGAATATATATATATATATATATATATATAATATATATATATATATATATATATATATATATATATATATATATAATTTATATATATATATATATATAAACACGGGAGAAATACCGGGCATCCTGAAGAGCGCGAACATAGTCCCAATATATAAAGGAGGAGATCGATCCGAGGCCAAAAACTATAGGCCAGTGTCGCTTACATCTCATCTCACCAAAATATTTGAAAGAATTGTTAGACAGAAAATCTATGACTTTTTGGAAACTCAGAAAAAATTCAATGATAACCAACACGGGTTTCGGTCAGGCAGATCATGCCTGTCACAACTAATGGAACACTACAACAACATTATTGATTCACTTGAAAGTAATGAAAACTATGATGTACTATACACAGACTTTGCTAAAGCGTTCGACAAGTGTGACCATGGAATCATAATACATAAACTGAAATATATGGGAATAACAGGAAAAGTAGGGAAATGGATATATAATTTCCTTAGTGAGCGGAGGCAAGTCGTTACAGTACAAGGAGTATCTTCATCAGAATCAGAGGTCCTCAGCTCAGTACCACAAGGAACGGTATTAGCTCCACTACTCTTCATAATCATGCTAACTGACATAGATGAGGACGTTACCAGAGACAGCACAGTAACATCCTTTGCAGATGACACAAAGATCAGTAGAAAAATACGAAAACCAGAAGACATAGGATCTCTACAAACCGACATAAACAACATTTACAAGTGGACGGAAGACAACAATATGAAGTTTAACACCGAGAAATTTCAGCTATTACGGTACGGAAAAAGAGACCTAAAGTCCATGGAATATTATACCCCAAATGGACAGGAAGTCCAGAGAAATTCCAGAGCAAAAGATTTAGGGGTTGTAATGACAGATGATGCGAAATTTGAAACACAAAATAAGATAGCAGTAAACAGAGCAAAGAGAATAACGGGTCAGATATTGAGAACTTTTAAACGAAGGGATAGGAATGTAATGATCCCTCTACTGAAAACCCTGATAATACCCAAACTGGAATACTGCTCGGTCCTAACATCCCCATATAAAAAAGAAGACATTAGACAGCTGGAGGGGATTCAAAGAAGTTTCACAGCCAAGATCAATGGGTGCAAAGAACTAAATTACTGGGAAAGGTTACGAGAACTAGACCTATATTCACTGGAAAGGAGAAGAGAGAGATACACCATTATTTACACTTGGAAAATAATGGAGAAACTAGTCCCTAATCTTACTCTGAATCCCATAACTCCCCAAACAACGGTGGAAAGTAGAAGCGGTAGACTGTGTCGTATTCCCAAATTGAAGGCGAGACAGGGAACATCCTTAACCCTGAAAGAAAATAGTTTTGTAGTGAGAGGACCAAAACTATTTAATCAGTTGCCCAAAGACCTAAGAAACACGAAGGGAGTTGCAGTGGAAATCTTCAAAAGAAGACTTGACGCCTTGCTCAGAACAATCCCCGATGAGCCGGGCGTACCTGGCTATGTGAGGTGGAGAGCGCAAGAATCCAACTCACTACTTCACCAGGCCAACTCGAGAGGAGGGGCGACACGCTTGACCTTCGCGAAATGAGAAATCATCACGTGGAACCTTTGTAAGGTTGTAAGGTAAGGTATATATATATATATATATATATATATATATATATATATATATATATATAAAATGACCGCATAAAATTTTAAACACGATTTAATCTACACGAAAAGACAAAGAAAAGGCTGTATCCGAATTCCTTGTTTCGATAATTACTCATATTCGTTGCTAATTATTGTATGATTCGTAAAATAGGACAACAACGATTCGGGAATTGGCGTCGAGTCGGATATTAAGTGGGGTTATTCGGCATGATACCCCAATTAAACCTTCTTCGGTGGTACATATATTAAGCCACACACTAAATCAAATAACGGCAGTATGGCGTCAAATTACCAACTAAAATTTATCACTAATATTAACATTATATTGACGTCTTTATGCCGTTATAATTCTGTAATGATGCCGTTAAAATTTCTATAATAACGTCGGTATGATACTAACGATTTCATTATGATTGTAACGTGTCATAATATTTTTTAGACGGTAATATGACGCCGTGTTGACGTCAATTGGCTTATAATGCAATGGGACTCAAATGCCGTTTGTTGGCGCTCGAAAGGAGACGAAATATCGGAAGCGTGAAACATAACAAAAGGAATCTCAACTCCCCCATTGCAGCGTATTAAGGGCTAAGGCATAATGAAATCACCTTATCAAAGAATGGCGTCAAAACTTCCATTTCGTGACGCCATATAGCCAAGCAAGGATTAGCCCCAATCATTGTAGTTATAAAAGAAACTCATTTTGACACATTTTCTGCCTCTGAATACTTAACCTCAATTTTTCTTCTGCGGTACATCAATGCGTCATTTTTGGGGGGTGGGCCGGGGTAGGGAGGCACTTCTTACCCCCAAAACTGGTAAACATTGTTTAATAAAAGCTGCATTACGTTCGACCTCAAAAAGTATAGTCTGACCTCATTATTCATAGTTTGACCTCCAAAGAGTATGGTCTAACCTCATTAGGTGTACTTCTGAATATACGAACGAGAGAGAGAGAGAGAGAGAGAGAGAGAGAGAGAGAGAGAGAGAGAGAGAGAACTGCACTTTAATTACATATTTTAATTAGATACTGTAATTTTCAATTAGAAAATGAAAATTATTTTATTTGAAAAACGTAAGTTTGCCTAATGTTAATTTAATTTTATACTAAATTTGCAATATCTTCTGATATTATTATTACTAGTACAGTTCCAGCCGCTTCGCTGACGGTTAGACAGGCTAAACTACAAAAAAAGAACCCAGCCGCGAAAATTTTGAGCTTCACGTTGTGTCAACATTTCTGAATCTGGTATCTCCCAAAACCTCCTCACCCCCATTCATGCAACTTGGGGGCTAACCCCCTCCCCCATTACCCCACCCCTCCCCATTACCCCACCCCCACCCTTCCCCCATTGCTAAACTACAGAAAAGAACACAGTCATGAAAATCTTGAGCTTCACATTGCCGCCCGTAATACAATTTCTGAATTTTTTTTTACAATTTCTGAATTTTTTTTCTCACAATTTCTGAAAGTGTGACGGACAGACGGACAGACGGACAGCTCTTATTATAGTATAGATTATTATTATTTTATTATTGTTATTACCTTTATACCTAAAATGTTTCCATACAAATTCCAATACATTTGTGTATATAATGTTTATTCCGATTAACTTTTATATTCACTTTATTCTTTAATTAATTCTTTAATAATGGCTTTATTCCTCTCTTTATTCTTATGTGAATTTATCAATTTATTCCGCTTAATTTTATTCTTTGAGGAAAGTACGATCGTATATATACGCCTTCATATTGAAATATCCTCTCGTTTTCGGCCGGACGCACGCAGAATCGTCTCGCGACTCACAACTTGGGTCGTGACGACTCGAGTCGCGTATATGATTTTACATTGGCAGAATGGGAGCCCCGCCCACTGCAGCGACCGCGACGCGATATCCCAGAATCGCGTCTCGGTCGCTGTAGTATGCGGGTCTCCCATTCTGTCAATGTAAAATCATATACGCGACTCGAGTCATCAGTCGTGAATCGCGAGACGATCCCGCGCGCTGCCGACCTTAGAAGAATAAACGATCGTTGTTGGTTGTTTGTTAAACATCGCTTCGGGTTAGTTTCGGGAACGTAGATCAGCGTTAAAAAGCAATCGTGTTACTTGAAGAGACCAAAACATTACCGTATGAAATACTGATTGTGCCAAATTTTCAGCAATTCGCTAAAGCAGTGGTTTTTAACCAGGGGGGCGCGCCCCCCTAGAAACAGGAATTTCTCTAATTGTATTTGTTATTCTCTTAACGAGAGCATGGGCTAATATTGAGAAGTTATTGAGAATGTTATTTTGATTGAAGGGGGGCGTGGAGGGAAGGACCAATTCCTAGAGGGGGCATGGTAGTAAAAAGGTTAAGAACCACTGCGCTAAAGGGTAATGTTGCCTTAAGCGTGAAACTAACTCCTTCTTTGAGACGCCTTTGGGCAAAACTCTCGTAAACCGTTTCTATTATTTTGCCAAAACGAAATAAAATCCACGAAATAAATTGTGAAAAGAAAAAAATGTGACAAAAATTTTAAAATAATTTATTGAAATTTGGCGCCATTAATGAATGGCAGAATAGAATCAAGTTGGTTCCTAATTTTTGGTAGAAGAGAGATGGTAAATTATTCGGTGGAACAAAAAAAAAAAGGGACTTCAATTGTGGATCAAATTGGCGAATTTCTATTAAAAAAAAAAGTTAAAAAAAAAAATTAAAAATCTATAATTGAACGCTTCCTTCTAAAAGTGTGACGTAGTTTGCAATTTTTCACTCATCAAAATTCTAAACTGATTCATTTTCTTTAATTAAACTCAGAATGAGTCAAAAATACATTTTAATTCTGAAAAAATTCGTCAAAGAAAATTATTTAAAACGAAATTTTTCTTTTCTTTAAAATACCAAAAATTATATCAGATTTTAAGACTTTTTTCTTCTTCAAAACAAAATATCTTTAACCCATTAGTGCCAATGTGAGTCATTGATAAGAGGCAATCTTTTAGACTGCCTCATATCAATGACTCACACCGAAGATTACGTGAATGAATACGAGAAAAAGTGATGCAATAATGACAAACAATTTTGGCGGTAGGAAATTCTACCAATGGCTACTGATGGGTTAATATAAAAATATTTTAGCCTTGCAAAGAATTATTGGTGCTACTATAGTATGCGGTCTACCTACGATTGGTTAGGTTTAGTCATGATATTTTCGTTAAAACTAACGAAAATATCATGATTAAACCTAACCAAACGTCAAGGGCGATTGACATGGGGATGTAAACGAGCAATTAGTAAACGAGATAAGAACCTATAATTAAAAGGTAGACCGCCGAATCGTAGGTAGACCACATACTGTAGTAGCACCGAATTATTTCCCAAATACTTGACAAAATTTTTCTTAAAAAAAAAAAAAATTGTTCGCTGCACTCCCCAATACGCGACGACACCAATTCACGCGACATTAATGGCTCATGACCAATACGCGACGCCAGTTTGCGATACCAATTCATGATGCCAATTCGTGACCGGGTAGTGGAACAAAGTCGATCCGCATAATATCGATTCTAAAAAGTTAGTTTAAATTAGCTCAGGTTAGGTTAAGGTGAGTTACATTAAACTAGGTTAGGTTAGGTCAGTAATTTTCGTTGGAAACCTGAAATGATGTAGTTTGAAAACTGAAATCCATAAATTTGCATAAGGTGGAAGGCCAACATTATGAAATTGGATTTTGTTTACGTAACGCTTCGTGACACCCGTCAACAAACAAACACCAAAGTTGAAAGTTTTATAAACAAAGTTCTGTGAATATTTAAGCACTAAAACGTGAATCCATTCCATAAATGGATGCGTGGAAACTCAACCTTCATTATGAATGTACCAGCATCGGTTATATACAGATCAGTGGGTGCCCAGGGGGGGGGTCTCCTGGTTGCCCGGAAACACCCCCTATGATCCTTAATTAATTAACCCTTTAATGCCCAGTGTGTGAAATTTTCATCGTTAACTTTGGAAGCAATTTTAGACCTTATTTATAAGGTTATAAGGACGATTTTTGCATCAACTGATTCAGCCTACTTTTCGACTTAATTTGGGTATGAAAGGGTAATTAATTAATTAATTAATTAATAATTATTATTATTATTATTATTATCCAGGTTGCCTACTACAGGCAAAATTTTATCGGAAGAGCAAGCCCCTATAACTACACAAATAAGTGTTTTCGAAAATCAAAGACGTCACGAAGGTTCAATTATGGAAATACCCCCTTCTAAAATCCTGGACACGCCCCTACAGATAAGAGCGGAATAGAAACCAGAATATTAGCAAATAAACAATTTGAGTACTTACTGTTTGACGGGGATCTTCCCGTGCTTATCCCTCAAAATGGACAACTTCGAATGGGTCTTCCGCAGGTAGTTTATGGGAGAGGCGTTCAAGGCGAGAAGGTTGCAGGCCAACTTGAGGATCTCGTCAGCCCAGAGCTGCAATTCAGAAGGAGATAAGGGATTTAGGACGCGGTTAATGCAAATAATTCAAAAGGAACTTATGAATATCTAAAAGGAAATTTCAAAGTTTCCCTTCAAACATGGACGAAAACGCTCGCAGAACAGTTTTGGTTTAATTATTATTATTATTATTATTATTATTATTATTATTATTACTATTATTATTATTATTAACAAAAATAATAAATGTTACTTGCGTTTGTCTATTTGATAACTACAACGGAAATGCTCAACTAAAAACGGGAGTAATTCAAGATGGAGATGAATTTATCCCGAAATGAACTCCTGCAAAAGAGTGGCCTTTCATATGCTCTCTCTCTCTCTCTCTCTCTCTCTCTCTCTCTCTCTCTCTCTCTCTCTCTCTCTCTCTCTCTCTCTCTCTCTCTCTCTCGCTGTTGTTTATCATTTACATAAATGATATCGACGGTGGCATCGTCAGTCGGATCGCCAAATTCGCTGATGACACCAAGCTTGGGGCCAATGTTGGGACGCCCGAAGCGATCGAGGAACTGCGTGCGGACGTAGGTAGGATAGGAGAGTGGTCCGAAAAATGGCAAATGCCGTTTAACTTGGGTAAATGCAAAGTGATGCACATTGGCTACGCCAATCCCAAGTCGGACTACTCGATGTTGGGTAGTAATATCGAGGTGACTGATTTAGAAAAGGACTTGGGTGTGCTAATTAGCAGCGACCTTAAGTTTACGAAACAGTGCGTAGAGGTGGAAAAGAAAGCCCAGAAACTATTGGGTTATATCAGGAGGCAATTTCAGTTTCGGAACAAGGAGATTGTGCTCTCACTGTACAATTCCCTTGTTCGGCCGCACCTGGAGTATGCTGTGCAGTTCTGGTCGCCCACCCTCAGGAAAGATATTGAGAGGCTGGAGCGAGTGCAGGCGAGGGCCACAAAGTTAATCCCTTCCGTTAGGCATATGGGCTACAATCGACGGTTACGCGCCCTGAACTTGTTTTTGCTTGAAACTCGGAGGCTGCGCGGTCAACTGATCGAAGTTTTCAAGCTCTTACGCGGGTTCAACGATGTCGATTTTAGAAGTATGTTTAGTTTAAATGATAACCCAACTCGCAACAATGGTTGGAAGTTGGATTTGAAACGGTTTAGGACTAGTGTGTGTGGGAATTACTTTACGTATAAGATCTGTGACACATGGAACAGGTTACCTTGGGAAGTTGTGAACAGTTCCTCTGTGGATCAGTTCAAGAAAAGGTTAGACCAAATCTTGCACACTATTTGAGTGTGTAAAGACATTTAGGACCTCAGTCTGCGGAAATTTCTTTTCCTATAAAATAGTTAATATCTGGAACCAACTTCCCTCAGAGGTTGTTTCCAGTCAAAGTGTAAATCTGTTTAAAAATAGGCTAGACAAAGTACTGAACACACTCATAGTTTAAGATTAAAACCTCAGAAAACTCTGCAGGAGTTCGCTTGCTCGGTGTCTCTGTGAGCAAGCTAAATATAGAGCTATTTATATATTCTCCACTTTCCTGTAAAATTTCCTTGGCTACTTTTCCAGGGTCAAGGTATTTTCTTCAACCTTTTTCCGTACCTGCCTCTGGCAGGGAGGGAGCGGAGGGTGGGGAGAGAGCCTTCTACTTTTCTATCCAGTTTTCTACTACTGCTAGGATAGTTGAAAGAAAAATAAACTTTTACAAAATTTTCCCTGGCACTCGTTGCCATTGGTACCTCCTCGGTATGGGCCGCAAGGCCTTTTGAGGTACTTCTTTTCCTTGTAACTCCTTGTAACTCTCTCTCTCTCTCTCTCTCTCTCTCTCTCTCTCTCTCTCTCTCTCTCTCTCTCTCTATATATATATATATTATATATATATATATATATATATATTATATATTATATATATATATATATTGAGAGCTGATACATTGAGAGCTCAATATGAATCAGTTTTCAGTGCCCCAAAAAGTGACAAAGCGATACCTGACATAAATGCATTCTTTGAAGAGGAATTGCAAGGAGAGTATATAACAGACTTTGAGTTTACACCAGAAGATGTAGCGAGAGCTATAGAACAAATGAAACTACATTCAGCTGCAGGTCCGGACAATTGGAACGCATTATTGATTAAAAACTGTAAAAATGAAATAGCTACACCTTTATACTGGATATGGAGAAGATCCCTAGACACTGGGGAAATACCGAGCATCTTGAAAAGAGCAAACATTGTCCCTATATATAAAGGAGGGGACAGATCTCAAGCAAAGAACTATAGACCAGTGTCATTGACGTCCCACCTCACCAAAGTATTTGAAAGAATAGTTAGAGAGAAAATTTATGATTTCCTGGAGACACGGGAAAGATTCAACGAAAATCAGCATGGATTCCGATCAGGTAGATCATGCCTATCACAACTAATAGAGCACTACAACAATATCCTAGATGCATGGAAGGCAATGACAACTACGATGTTATATACACAGATTTTGCTAAAGCTTTCGAAATGTGACCATGGTATAATAGGACATAAAATTAAAGACATGGGAATAACAGGCAAAGTGGAAAAATGGATCTACAACTTCCTTAGTGATCGTCTGCAGGTCGTCAAAATTCAAGGTATATCATCATCAGAATCGGAAGTACGCGGCTCAGTACCACAAGGGACAGTACTGGCCCCACTCCTGTTCATTATCATGCTAACAGACATAGACAGCGGAGTAAACAGCAATAGTATAGTAACATCCTTTGCAGACGATACAAAGATCAGCAGAAAAATCAGCGATCTACATGACGTGGAGGCCTTGCAGAGGACACGAACAAAATATACAAATGGTCAGAAGACAACAACATGTCATTCAACGCCGAGAAATTTCAGCTCTTGAGATATGGTAGAAAAGAAGAACTTAAACAGACTGCATATTATGCTCCAGATAGACAGGAAATTCAGAGAAGCATGAAAGCGATTGATCTCGGGATAATAATGACAGATGATGCGAAATTCGAAACACAAAATCAGATAGCGATAAATAAAGCAAAAAGAGTCGCCGGACAGGTTCTAAGAACGTTCAAGAGAAGGGACAGGACAGTAATGATTCCTGCTAAAAACACTGATTATACCAAAACTTGAATACTGCTCAGTTTTGACGTCCCCATATAAAAAGGAAGAAACTAATAAACTAGAAGAAACGCAAAGGCATTTCACAGCCAAGATTGATGGCTGCAAAGAACTCAACTACTGGGAAAGACTACGTAAACTAAATCTGTACTCACTGGAAAGAAGAAGAGAGAGGTACATCATAATCTACATATGGAAAATGATCGAAAAACTGGTACCAAACCTAAAACTAAACCAATTACCATTCAAACAACACTGGAAAATAGGAAAGGCAGAATGTGTAGTGTTCCCAAATTAAAAGCACGACAAGGGACCTCCTCAACCCTGAAGGAAAACAGCTTGGTTGTCAGGGGGCCAAGACTTTTCAACCAGCTTCCTAAGGACCTCAGAAACGTAAGGGGGTCAAAGTTGAAGTCTTCAAGAAAAGACTGGATGCCTGGCTCAGGACAGTACCAGATGAGCCGGGCGTGCCTGGCTATGTACGGTGGAGAGCGCAAGAAAGTAACTCGCTCCTCCACCAGGCCAGACCTAGAGGCGGGGCCACCAGCTTGACCTCCGTGTGAAGAGAGACCAACACACGAAACAACATAAGGTTCATAAGGTAAGGTATATATATATAATATATATATGTTAACCCCTCCGTCTATGGCCCTGCGTTGGTTCGAATCGACCGGGGTTCTGGTTGGGAGGCAGCAATGGATCTGTTACTTGCAGTAGTTTCTTCTATAACATTCTAATTTTTTTTTTCTCGCTATAGGGTCGACAGTTGTTAATTCTTCTCTTTCTATAATACTCTGATACTTTCTGATACTAAACTTATCGACTTTTCTTTTATAACTTATCGACTTTACTGACTGAGTTCTCGGACGAGGGCATGGCTCGAAAGATAAAAAAAAACTTCTTTTACTGTAGTTTACTGCTAAAATGTAAAGGTAGTGCTCTGAATTTACAGGGGTAGAGGTTCGACCTCTTTCGACCATGGCTCAGGCCGGAATCTAAAAATTAAGGAGGCAAGGGGTCTCTGCCCCCTCCTCGCTGAGAGGCTGCTAACAAGGGAGTCGTAATCGAAGCGACCGAAGTAAAGTAATGAAGTGAAGAAGTGACATTATTTTACAATTACATGATTTATATACAATCTAAATTTTTGGGGAGTGCAGTTTGAAGGTTAAGTTCCCCCCCCCTTTAAACACATGATCAGATTTTTGAAAGATTCCAAATAAAAATTTAAAAAATAAAAATAAAAAAATAATCGTATTTTCGCCGACTATACATTTCTAAAGAGCGACATAATTACATTGAGTACAATCCAAGTACATCACTGAGCACATTGCAATTTCAGGTTTACAACAATTATGATTATAATTATGGATTAGTTCATATTCACTTAGTATCGTTTAATTACACTTCCATTTAAAGTACATTATTACATTATATATTAAATTATTATTGTTTAATTAAAGTTTCATTAAAGTACATTACAAGTTATTATCATTAATTACACTTTCATTAAAGTACATTACGTCGTTTACAATTCTTAGTGTTTTTATATTTATATATGGTTATTAGTACAAAACAAAGTACATGGGCACATACGGTATATATTTACACATGACACACATGATAAGTTATAAATTTGAAATCAGAGGCAGAGGAGGTCTTTTGCTTTCAGATGTTCGATTTATGCTGTGATTAGCGAAATATGACCACTTGCCTAAGCATTTATGAATATTTTGCGAGGGGTGAACGCACTTAAAAAAAAATAATAAAAAAATAATACTTGCAAACGTATTTGCGCGATTTTGAACGAACAGGTACGGAGGCATAAAGTTTCATACCATTTCGTAGACTGACACGAGTAAAAATGAATATTTAATAAAACTGATATAGGATAATGATCAAGATAGGACATGGATGTATGAATGAACAACATATAAATAATGACGTATAGAGTGTACAGTTTTTATTATGTTAAAGAATTTCAATACATTGTATACTAGCTAGAGATATGATGAAGGGAAATTAATGACGGGAAAATGTGAAGGGAATTAAGTTACTTTATGACGTCATAGTTATTTACTTCATACGTACAGTATAACCTGTATAAGTCATTATTGGGAGGATTTAAAATAAACGAATTAGAGACAAAGAATGGGTATTAAGGACTAAGAAGTACAACTACGGGTTCCAATCCTGTTATATGCAATGTGTATGTATGCATAATCTAGGGACGAGGGTGAGATGCAAGACAACCATAATTAATTATAATAAATTCTATAACAAATGAAAAATGGAAATATGGATACGACTAAACCATAGAAATGGTAGATCGTAGGGTTGTGACACAAACAAAAATAGAAAGCAACAAATAAAAAATTTTCCAAACTTGCGTTAAGCGATTTTGGTTCTTATGTAAAAATGAATATTGATTATTCATTGTTCATTTTTACACACACACACACACATATATATATATATATATATATATATATATATGCAAACAACCACAGGGAAAAGGAAAAGTAAACACGAAATCCGAGCGCTTTTGTGATATATTCGTGTTTATTTTAATAATTTGTGTTTTAATGTGTTTTATTCTTTTCACGTTTGTTGTTGAACTTATGCACAGAAATTGACAATAGATGAACGGGTGGAGATAGTTTTAATGTGTGCAAGGCGTGGTAACACACACCAACCAGTTGTTACTGCTTTAACAAACACCCCGAGAGGCCGCCAGTTATTCAGGCATCAGTTGGCAAACTGTTCACTTGCTTCAAAGAAACGGGAAGTGTTCATGATCGGCC